>JAJIYU010001807.1:0-33861 GCA_030144865.1 Tinospora cordifolia
TTGTGAATTTCAGTTATTTCTTATACTATTGCCTTATTAAATTCTTAATTTTAAGTTATGTATTGTTAAATACGATCAAGGCATGAAATGACTGAAATAGAAAGTCAAGTGTGCGTCGCTTGTAATGTAACACCGGCCCGACCCGCTGTTTGGTTTAGTTCACTGTCAAAAATGGTGGATGCGTCCAATGCTTAATGATATGGGGGTTGCGGTGTTACACTTTTCGAAATCATTCAAATATATCTCAATCTCATGAAACCATTTAAATCATGTCATTTCAAACAAGTTTCATGTAGGGAACACAAGTCATAGAAAACACATGAATCAAACTACTCACCTCGGGTGTCGCGCATTGATGTCCCATCGACAACCAGCCTAGTCCCGCAATACTCATTTGAGTCTGCATTATTTAAACTTAATTTCAGTTCTTTATAGATTGTGGCTTAATTCCCTATTCGACTATCCCTAATCGGTCTCGACCGACCCAAATCCTATTCGGTAGAATTCGGTCAATTGGTCAAACTTGGTCAACTTATCAAACTTGGTCAAAATTGGTCAACAGGATCAATTCGGGTTATCCTTGTTCAATTTGGGCCCAATTGGGTCAAGTTACGTCAAAATTGGGTCAATTAAGCAGAAATCTCTAAATTTCTACACTTAGCCCAAATTCAAGCATTTGCTCTCTTTGCGCAGTAAATTTTTTTATTTTTCTGCGACTAATCTGTACGTCAAATTTGCACAACACCTTCCAGATCTGATCTACACTACCTAAGCCTTCACCAAAATTTTAGATTCTAATTTTTGGACACCATGTGCTATGGTTTCTAAGTGCATTAACAGGGAATGTGAAATCTCATATCTCATGTGACAGATAGTCAAATGGTGCATCAATTGACCCCCTTATCAAATTCATATTGGGTTTCAATTTGGTACACAAAATCTTGACATATCCCATGACGTCTCCACCAAATTTCAGCTCAAAATACCTACGTTTGATCAGTTAGCTAGTCTCCTATAACAGATTGTTCAAAACTTCAAGTTCCTATGGTTTTTCAAGTGCCTATGCATCTCTTTTGCTCTAATGATTTGAGGCCCTATCATACATTTTTTGTATAACATAGATTCGAGAATATTGGTAGTTTAAATCTTATCTCAAAACAGTAAGCGATCATGGCCATAAGCACTCCTTAATCCACCCTACAACTTAGCACATATTACTAGTTTTAAAAATTATTTTCTAACTACTAGGAATCTACATGTAGGTAGGCATCTTGGCATGAACATAAAATTGTGCATATAGAGGCTTAGGGGTTGAGGTTTATATGTTCTTGTAGTCTCTGGTGTGAGGTTTAAAATGTCTCAAATTGCAGTCCAAACGAACGTCCTTAGCCTCTTCAAACGATGCCTCAAAAACATTTCCCAAGATTGTCTCCTGCTGAAATTGTTGAAACAGTGAACAACTAGTCAACTTTAAAGCTCTATAAAACGTGGTTAGGATCTCAGTTTCTAATTTCTATCATTTGAAAATCAAAACACACATGACAAAAAAGAAAATGAGTGGTTTTACCTCAAGAACGGATCTCAGATGCGCTGGGAATCACTCCATTAAAGATCAGACCAACACAATTTTTTTTTTAGATTTTTGTTGCAATAGTGTCCAACAACACCTTTTTGTGGTCATGTTTTCTCTATTGGTCATGCATTTTGACAAAGGGCTTGGGCGTTCTTTGAGAGGGATGTGAGAGCTTTGAAATGAGTCAAATTATAGAGAAAATAGATTGGAATGAAAGAGAAATAGGTTGCTGAAAGTGGGACTCAAACTGGAAAAATCTACTAAAAGCGTGGTTTTTGTTGCATGTATGAGGCTCCCTTACATAGCAAATGGGCTGCCACATGGCCATCTCAAAACCAGGCATCAAAAACCATTTCATGGTTTTTTGCTGTATTTTCTGAAAAATTCAATGGGAATCACGAAGAAGAGAGGGGTCAAAAATGGATGTTGGGCGCATGGGTCGGCCCACACGTTGGGTCGAAAAATCGTGCGGGCTTCAGCCTACGCATCTGGGCTTTGGTGCAACCCAAAATAAGCACGGGCCCAGCCTGTGCCTATGGTTCAAATTCACACGAGTTGGAAGCCTATGCGGCCAATCCCCTCTTTTTTTTGTTTTTATTTTTCCTTATTTCTATTTTCCTCCTTTTTTTTCCATAAGCACACCTATATATTCAAATTTTTCAAATTTTTTCTCCTTTATTATTTTTATAATTATTCAATTATAAATCTCTTCAAAATCTCTAATTATACATCCATTTTCATCATTTATACAATTATTTTTTAAAATTGAATTTTCACCCAAAAATTGTATTAATTGCACTAAAAATTCAATAATTGCTCTAAAAATTCAATAATTAATTTGAAAATTCTTATTTTCTCCAAAAATTATATTTTTCTTATAATTTCATATATTTTGTTCTCAAAATTTTATTTTTCCAATTATTCAAATTTTTCTTCGATAAATGATTAAAAATAGAAAAAATTGAGAAAATTTATATACTTTCATTAAAAATTTCAGAAAAATATATATATCAAACTCATTAATCGTATATCAAAACTATGGGTCGTTACAATGGCCCAATATGCTTTATGTTCTAACTCAATAGGTAAATGACATGTTTTGCCAAACACAAGTCGATATGGGCACATACCTATTGGTGTCTTGTAAGCTGTTTTATAAGCCCATAGTGCATCACATAGTCGAAGGGACCAATCCTTCCTATTAGAATTAACTGTCTTTTCTAAATTCTTTTAATCTCCCTATTGGAAGCTTCCACTTGTCCATTGGTTTGGGGATGGTACGGTGTTGCAACTTTATGGGATATATTGTACTTTTTCATTACGTGCTCAAACACCTTATTGCAAAAGTGTGTACCTCCATCACTAATAATTGAACTTGGTGTGTCAAAGCGTGCAAATATGTGGTCTTTAATGAATCAAACCACAACCTTATGATCATTGGTTTTGCATGCAATGGCTTCAACCCATTTGAACACATAATCAATCGCTACAAGGATGTAAACATTTCCAAAAGACATGGGAAAAGGACCCATATAAAGTCTATCCCCCACACATCAAACAACTCGACTACCAAAAGGGGATTTAAGGAGATCATGTTTCTATGCCCTATACTTCCTAACTTCTGAGATCTTTGGCAAGCCATGCAATAAGCATGAGAATCCTTGTATATAGAAGGTCAATAAGAACCTGATTGCAATATATTTTACAGTAGTTTTCTTAGCACTAAAATGCCCTCCACAAGGTTGATCATGACAAAATGATAAAACACTTTGGATCTCTTGATCTGGAATGCATCTCCTAATCACTTGATCGGGACAATACTTGAATAAATATGGGTCATCCCAGAAGTAATCCTTAACTCTAGAGAAGAAGAATTTCTTATCTTGTTGGGTCCAATTTTCAGGTAATAGACCTGTGACAAGATAATTAACAATGTCAACATACCAAGGAGCTTGTGAAACTGACAAGAGTTGTTCATCCAGAAAGGACTCAGAGATAGGACATTTATCGTAAGAAAATTTCACTATAATCCTTGAAAGATGGTATGCTACCACATTTTTCGCTCCTTTTTTATCTTTATTCTCCAAATTGAATTCTTGGAGCGGAAGAACCCATCGAATTAACCTAGGTTTGGCATCCTTCTTAGAAAGAAGGTATCTCAATGCAACATGATTTGAATAAATGATGACCTTAGATCGTAAAAGATAAGACCTAGATTATTCCAAAGAAAATACAACTGCTAAAAGTTCATTTTCAGTGGTAGAATAGTTCAGTTGTGAATTAGTAAGAGTCTTGCTAGCATAATAAATTACATGGGTAATTTATCTATGTTGTCCTAAAACCGCACCAATAGCATAATCTAAGGCATCACACATTATCTCAAATGGTTCATTCCAATCAGGTGGCCTAATGATGGGTGCAACAGTGAGTTCAAACTTAAGTCGAGCAAAAGCCTTTGAATAGTGTTCATAAAAAATGAATGAGACATTTTTTACTAGCAAATTGCAAAGAGGCCTAGAAATCTTGCTAAAATCTTTTATGAATCTTCGATAAAGTCCAACATGCCCCAAAAAAGATCTAACTTCCTTAACTATTCAAGATGGGGGAAGATTTGAAATTATATCCACTTTTGCTTTATCAACCTCAATTCCTTTCTTGGAGATGATATGTCCTAATACAATCCCTTTTTGAACCATAAAATGACATATCTCCAAATTTAAAACGAAAATCTTTTCTTCACATCTTTCCAACACCAATGACAAATGATTGAAGCATTCATCAAAAGAAGATCCAAACATTGAAAAATCATCCATGGAAATCTCCATAAATCTTTCTACCATATTGGAGAAAATGCTAATCATACACTGCTAAAAAGTTGCTGGTGCATTACACAAGCCAAAAGGCATGCGTTCATAAGAAAAAGTCCCAAAAGGACAAGTAAAAGTAGTTTTCTCTTGGTCCTCTGGAACAATTGCAATTAAGGTATAACCAGAATATCCATCAAGAAAACAATAATATGCATGTCCGGCCAACCTCTTAAGCATTTGATCAATAAATGGCAAAGGAAAATGATATTTCCTTATAACCTCATTTAGTTTATGGTAATCAATGCATACACACCACCCGATAGTCACTTGGGTTGGGATCGATTTGTTATCCTTATTCTCAATCACTCTAATTCCAGATTTTTTTGGGACAACTTGAATAGGACTAACCCATGAACTATCAAAAATGGGGTATATGATCCCTGAATCCAACAATTTTATAATCTCAGACCTCACCACTTCTTGCATGTTAGGATTTAACCTTCGCTGCATTGCACGAGAAGTCTTTGCATTATCCTCCAAATGGATTCTATGTTGACATATGGTAGGACTAATTCCCTTGATGTTGTTTATGGACCACCCTATAGCTTTCTTATGGTTCTTCAGAACATCTAGAAGCTTTTCTTCCTATGCTAAATCTAAATTAGAGGCAATGATCACAGATAAGGTGTTTTGTGGACCAAGAAACATTTACTTCAATTCATGAGGCAAAGGCTTCAATTTCAAAGGCTGGTGGCTTCTCCATAAAGGGGGCTACATGAGGTTCAATGCTAGACATTAATAATTGAAGCACAAGCAGAAGATCTTCACCTTGTGTAGCAATCAAATTAGCTACATGTTCTTGAAGTTTCATGGTTCATCACAACTTTCAGGGAAACCAAGTAATGAAGGATCATCTAAGGTTTGCTCAAGAAATGTGTCATGTACTAAACTCTCAATCATATTAGCATAATGGATATCCTCGAGGTCTAGTGGATGTTGTCCAGCATTAAAAACATAAAGTTTAATGTTCATATTTACAAATGACAGCTTCATGACACCATTTTTACAATTGATGATTGCATTAGATGTGGCCAAAAATAGACGACCCAAAATGATGGGAATCTGGTTACCAGAATCAAAAACACGTTGAATATCTAAAATGATGAAATCTACAAGGAAAAATTCTTTTTCCACTTGTATGAGAACATCCTCAACCATACCCCTTGGGATCTTGATAGAACGATCAGCTAACTGGAGAGTAATGGACGTAGGCTTCAATTCTCCAAGGCCTAATTAAATGTACATCGAGTATGGAAGTAAGTTAACACTTGCTCCTAGATCAAGGAGAGTCTTTTCTATATGATGCTGACCAATGACACATGAAATAGTAGGGCAACTGCGATCCCCATATTTGGATGGTGTATTATATTACAAGATAGAATTAACCTGCTCATCTAAGAAGGCTTTCTTTTGCACATTAAGCTTACATTTATGTGTGCACATTTCTTTCAAAAACTTGGCATAAGAAGGACCTTGCTTAATCGCATCAAATAATGGAATGTTAATTTTCACATTTTGGAATAAGTCCATTTTGTCATTAGCATGAATATCCTTCTTAGCTCGAGCTAACCTTTGAGGAAACGGAGGTTTTGATTTATGGGGAGGAAGCTCATTATTAGATTCTTCAGACTTAATACACTTTTCACTCTCCTTGGAGATTTTCTTTCCAAATCCCAGTTTCTCAGTGTTCTCAACATAATTATCAATGACTTTCCCACTCCTTAGGGTGATAATGGATTTAGCTTCCTCATGAGGAGTCATGGATAACATGTCTATCTCATATTGAAACTTTGGATTTGGCACTGGCTAACCTGGAAACTTCCCATTTTCCCTTTGATTTAATGTATCTGAGATTTATCCCATTTGATGCTCCAATTTAGATATGGATTGTCGAGTATTATTCTAAAACTAAAGTGTATTTTGTTGGAATTGAGTTGTATTATTTTGGAACAAAATATTATTTTGTACGAACAAATTCAGATTTTCCTCCAAAGATGGTTTTGTAGGCTGTTCAGGTATATGTGCCCTTGAAGATGAATAGACAGAGGTGGGTAGCACTGATGGTCTAGGGGCAAAAGTGAAAATTTGGAAACTAGGTGGGCCCAAATGTTGACCTTCAATCCAAGATAGGTTTGGGTGTTGCCTAGTGAAATTATGATTGTAAGTCTCCCCATAAGATGGATTACTGGTGCCCCGATAAAGATTCAAAGCATTTACTTGCTCCAAGTAAACATTAGAAGATGACTGGTTCGATGGACAAGATGAAGCAGAAAGAATAGTGCTTGAACAAATGGAGAAAATCTCTTGAGGATTGGATGTGATCGAGCTTTTCCCCATGATAAGGGAGCTAACCATCCTAGTTAACGTATCTAACCTATCCTCTATATCAAATGATGTTTTTACCTCAAAAAGGCTTCCTTTTCTAGGTCCAAGCTTCTTCTACCTTCCATGATTGTATTCTTATACATTTTCAGACAAAGTTTCAAACAACTGCCATGCCTCAGATGCAGGCATAATCATTAAAGCACCTCCCACAGTGGCATCAATCATGTGCATATTCTGTGGGAGTAATCCATCATAAAGTAAACTAGTTGCCACTTCTCAAAAGCATGATGAGAACACTTTAAGAGTAAGTCTTTCCACCTTTCCCAACATTCACGGAAATGTTCACCCTCTTTTTGATGAAAGTCTATGATTTCTCTACAAAGGGCATTGGTCTTATGGACAGGAAAAAACTTTTGCAAGAATTTGTAAAATAGTTGATCCCAAGAATTAATGCTTCCAACTTCTAAGGAGTTAAGCCAAGCCTTGGCTTTATCTTTTAATGAGAATGGGAACAGCCTAAGTCGGATGGAGTCATCAGAAAAGTTTTGAAACTTGAATGTAGCACAAATGTTTAAAAACTCCTTCACATGATGATCTGGGTTTTCCATGTCCAAACCATAGAATGTGGGTAGTAATTGAATTGACGCAAGTTTTAATACAAAATGTGTCGTTGTCATCAATCGAAACACCATACACGAAGGAGAATCAAGTTGGAAAGGAATAGAGAAAGCCCTTAAAGGTTTTCTCTCATTATTATCTTCAACCATTTCAAGCACTAGATCATCCTTAAATCTACAAACCAAACTTTCAATGTCAAGGTTAAATGGTACTAACTCAGGATTTTGTGACCGTCTATGGTGCATGTACTAAAGTAACTCAACTAGAATGTGACTAACCTATGAGTGATTTGAACTCTATGCAAACAACAAAAAAATTCCTAAACACTAAAAAAAAAAACAACTCCAAAAAGAACATTAGGTCAATGGGCTAACACCACCTCAAAATTAGATAGCTCCTAAAGAGAACGCCACAAGCCTCCAATTTAGTGTTTTAGACAAATCAACCAGATCAGCCTCCAAGAAAGTTAGGTGGGGCACATGCACAAGGCAAGGTTCTCTTAAGTCACCCAATTCCTAGAATAGCATAGCTGCCTCTCTTTCACATATTATAGTTACTAGGGACAAGGCTTTTCTAGACATCAACTGGTCTAATCCAACGAAATTGGTGCAACTTATGTCCAAATTCTCCCTATTGACCTTGATACAACACCTAAGGCCGATCTAATACTTGATTTTAATTAATGTAATCTACTAGCTTGGATGCACGCATAGGTGTTGGTTAACCTAGATTAGGGCCAGGCGTGGTGATGAAATCCACCCATGATCTTGATTGGGGATGTGCCCTTTACTAACCATTTATGAAGAGATTTTATTTGCCACATCAAGATTTCCAAACAAGATACGATGCAAGCCCTAATATGCAATCTCTAATCCTAAGGTTCCATTTCTATATGAGCAACAAGAAGGAAATCCTAATCTATGTGATACTTGATCATAAAAGGCATATAACTAATTAAATTTTATTTCATAATATAATATAAATATATATATATATATATTATTTGCAATTCCTGGCAATGGCGCCAAAAACTTGATGTGATCTTTTGAATAGATCTAAAAAAAATAATTGCAAGTGCACAAGGTAACTTGTAGCACAAGACAAGGTTGATCCACAAAGATTGAAAAAAATATTTTTTTTCCAGAAAATAGATTTGATCATTTATATAACGCTCCATATTTTAATTTAACATGTAAATTAATTTAAATAAAAATAAATGTGTATAAATATAAGTATTTGTGCGATTATACGCATATATGCATATAATTATATACATATATTAAAAATACACGTTGCGTGTATAAATTAATTGAAATTAAATTAGTTAGAGAGAAAAATAATTATTGTATTAAAAAAATAATTTATTAATGTGTATAATGTAAGAGATGTGCAAGAAAATTAAATTAAATAATAATTAGGGATCATGCATGGGAGGATATATATATACACATATAATATACAAGAAGTGGAGAAAATGCTATTGGTATCATATGTATAATGTGTAAAGGGGGTTATCATGGTGGCCAAAATCAAAATCAAAGTGTGTGTGTGTGTGTGTGTGTAAATATTGGGTTGGTGGTGCTCGTGAGGAAAAAAAATGAAAACATATATATTTGGATGGGGCAACATATATATTTGTGAGAAAGACATTTGAGCAATTAAGTTAAGTTGAAAACATACACATATTGATGGATTAGGTGTATTAGTTGGAGCAAAAAAATCGAATTAAATTAAAATATATAGATGTATGGTGATGTTGAGGTGTTAGGAGGGCAATAAGTAAATTCAATTGATAAATTATATGTATGGCACGTGGGGTTGTGGTGGAGTAAAAGCATTTGCTCTCTCTCATTTCATGGACAGAACGCCAAGAAGTTGAGACCCAAACACGAAAGAAGGGGAGAAAAATAAAGGAAATCCGAGGTTTTGCGATCCACTCGTAGCGTAGGTAAGCGATTTCTCTCAATTCTTATTACAAGAATGCTATATAAGCCAATTACTACAAACCTAGGGTATAATTTGTACTATAGGGGGTGTTTTACAATAATATCCAAAAATGGGTATTCCCCTACAGTGAGTAAAACTCAATAAAAATTATACCAAAACACTTCTGGTGATAAGTAAATCTCATATATGTGGTTATTTTTTGTCTGTTTATCCTTTATGTTCTAAAATAAATATTTAAAGTTTTATAACATTTGGATAGACTTTTGGGTATGTTAAACTCAAATAAAATTTTGATTGAAAACCATAGGAATATAGAGAATAAAAATTCGTACCCATCGACACCAAATTCTTGAATTTTGAATATCAAATGAATTTTTGGTAAACGATTGATCATTTGGGTTATTTATAAAACTTAGAAAAAAAATCAGTAAAAATATATTCGGATAGCCTATTTAATTTATTTGAAGCTATAAAAATATGGTATTTGAGCAAGAAATTAATTTTAAAGGCTATTGAAAATATTCGAGCTAATGTGCAACCATACGTGAGGTCTAATGCACGTATGTGTAACAACCCACCACCATTGCCACCGGGACCCACACCCACGTCATGGCTCATCATGGCATTGTTACTCACAAGGTATTGTCCCCGCCCTTAGGGGTTGTGCTTCACCTCCGTGGGATTCGAACCTTGATTCTGGGGGTCAAATACAAAGTTTTGTGAACTCGCACTACCATTGAGCTAGTGGGTGTGGGTCCTAGTGGCGATGGCGATGGGTTGTTACAATAAAAAGGCATTTTTTATTGTAACAACCCACTACCACCGCCACCGGGACCTACACCCACGTTATGGCACGTCATCGCTCGTCATGGAATTGTTACTCACAGGGTATTGTTCTTGCCCCTAGGGCTTTTGCTTTGCCTCCTGGGATTCGAACCTTGATTCTAGGGGTCAAATACAAAGTTTTGCAAACTCCTACTATCATTGAACTACTATAAGGGGTATCAGAGCTTAGGCATTAGTTACAAAAGTGGATTGTAATAATCCCACATCGACTGGACCTTAGAGTTGGGACTGGGCTATGAGTTTATACGCGGGTGTTCACTAGTGCTGAGGCCATTTGGAGGTGGCTTGAGTTCAAGTCCCTCTAAGAACAAAACCCCCACAGTGTGTTTGTGGCTAAGTGGGGACAATATCATCACGTAGTGGGACCCAGTGTGTTACAAAATGGTATCAAAGCCGCCTCTGAGTATAACGGGTGTGCATCTCGAGGACGAGATGGCCTCTAAGGGGGGTGGATTGTAATAATCCCACATCGGTTGGACCTTAGAGTTGAGACTGGGCTATGAGTGTATACGCGGGTGTTCACTAGTGCCGAGGCCATTTGGGGGTGGCTCAAGTTCGAGTCTCTCCAAGAACAAAACCCCCACGGTGTGTCCATGGCTAAGTGGGGACAATATCATCACGTAGTGGGACCCGGTGTGTTACATAATGGTATCAAAGCCGCCTCTGAGTGTAACGGGTGTGCATCTCGAGGACAATATGGCCTCCAAGGGGGTGGATTGTAATAATCCTAAATCGGTTGGACCTCAAAATTGAGATTGGGCTATGAGTGCATAGCGAGTGTTCACTAGTGACGACGCCTTTTGGGTGTGAACTAGGCTCACATGCCAAGAACAAAACCCCCATGTTGGGCGTGTCTAACGGGGGACAATATCGTCACAGTGGGGCCCAGGGTGTTAAAGTATGATATTAAATATGAAAAATAAATACGTTAGAAATTATTTATAAAAATAAATTAATTGTGATTTGTGGATATACATTGTTTCTGTGATAAGTTAATTTCGGTGCATGGAAACCTAGATTTTGGGAGTAGATATTAGAAATTGGTTGGGCAGTAATTTGGGCGAGTAATAATTATTTCTAGAATTATGTGAATGGTGATGTTATGTCAAGACCGTTGATTTTTATGAAATAAAAACTGATGCAAATGAAAATATATATTATATATGAAATGATGGATTATATATTACTAAATTTTACAGTAAAATTAGAAGTGGTTGATTATCATACCAAGAAGTGAGATGCATGCCCAACAAGATTAGTTGCTAGTATTTTGTAAGTATTTCTTTATCTTGGTTATTTATATGGCATTGTAGATATAAAATGGATTTGAATGTAAGCATGTTATTTGTATTGACATATTTGCATTTGGCTTAAAATTCATGAAATTTTATTTACATGGCAGCATGTTTTGGATTTGCAAGAGCATACCTAAAATGCGAGATCATTTTGATGGACTAAGCCATGGGGAATAATATTTCTTATGTGATAATCTATGTGGGATTGAGCCATGAGAAGTATCAGCCTTTCTCTATGTGATAATCCTCGAAATGGTTGTGGAGTGGGTGATAATTAGAGGTACAGTCTACTATTGTCTAGGCTAGACAAGAAGTGAGATTGACTCTACTTTTAAAGGATGTGCATGTGCATGTGTTTTATTAAAGGATGCATTGAAAATAGCATGATCACTATGTTGAATGCATGTATGTATGGCTCACATGTGCATGATAAATTTAAATGTTTTATATAATTTAATTTTCTACATGATTACTTAAATGCATCTAAATGTCATAGATAAAGATTATTCACTGGGCATGTTGTCGCTTACTTATTATCTTTAACATTTTAGGAATAGATAGGAAATGGAAGAGGCTAGCACAAGAAGAGTAGTCGACTCTTAAGTTACTATTGTGTGTGTAGGTTTAATTATTTTGTGGCTATATTTTTGTATAATTATAATTATCACCGTATATGTAATATCACCAAAAGGATTTGGATCTATTTATACTACATAAGAGTGTGGAACTTTGTAAATTATAAATTATGAGTTATGATTGATGATAGTTTATTAAACATTATTTGTTATGGGCTTGTAGATTGATGATATGGTTTATCAGGTGCAATTACTCCTTTAGGATAAGTTAAAATTTTAGGGGAAACTCTGTCTAAATTTTTGTATGGATATTGAGTAGTATTGAGTATAAGAGGCTGACATAGTATTATATACGTAGGAGTAGCGTATATGGTATTATGTGTCAGTCATGACATCACCTTTATGAAGTGGGTTGCGACAATATTGGTATCAGAGCCCTAGGATTTTAAAAGCTTTAAAAAGATAAAAGTCTTATATGATGTTATATTTGCTTATATGGGTATTTATATTGATGGCTAATTAAGGCTAACAAGTACCATGGATTTGATCTTGATGAAATTTTATTTATTTGTAAATTTTAGTGTTGAAGGAAAAAAAAAAAGCAAGATCAGCCATGAATCCTAATAATAAGTTGAACCAAACACTAGAAGCTATACTTGTCTCACACCAACAGCAACAAGCACTGCCAGCTACTCTATTTGCACAGATGAAGGGCAACTGATTAGTTTCACAGAATGTGCCAGCGGAAAGATAACAAAGTAGTGTGAATGTTCCTATGAAGGGTAGAACTGAACTAGTTGTTAATCTTGTTCCAGTCCAGGCTGAGGTGGTAGCACCGGTGGATCATGATGCTGAGAAAGATAGGTATGAGAAAGTAATGAAAGCCTTCAAGCATAGGGGTTCTATTGAGTTTCCAAGTAGGTTTGATCTTGAAATTGCAGAAAGGTGAATGAAGAGGATGAAAACTATCTTTGAGGATATGCAAGCTTGAAATACAGAAAAGGTAAATTGGCTAGATTCAAATTGGTAGACAAAGCAGATGACTAGTGGAGATGGATGGCCACTAGGGGTGTTGAGGTTATGTGATGGATTAAGTTTAAAGAGTTATTCTATGAAGAATTTTATCCTAGTTGTGAGAAAGATAAGAAAATAAATGAATTTATGCATCTCACCCAGGGAAGTATGATAGTAAGGGAGTATGAGCAAGAATTCAATCGATTAGCTTTATTTGCTCCTAAGATGGCAACTACAAACGAGCTCTGGATGCAATGGATTAGAAATGGGTATTGTGATCACATTTGTTAGGGGTTAGCATTAGCAGGAGTACAGACATACAAGCAAGCAACCAGACAAGCTGGGGATTTTGAGACTGCCCAAGCTAATGCCTAGATGAGGAAAGTTGATGCTACAAGGATGACAGTAACATCGCCAACCACACAGAGTTCACCAGTAAGACAGATGAGTTCATCTGTAGTACGGAGGCCATATTATTATAAGAGAAGGCCAGTGCCCAATAAGAAACCTAGATATAGTGGTCAGAGTATGAGAATGAAGGCATCTGCAACTCTAGTTGTGAAAGGGGCGACAACACCACTAGCATCACATATGGCAAGGAGAGGTGTAACACAGCCAAGGAGACCACAGCAACAAACTGGGAGCAAATCTTATATGGCAACAGGAGGTACAGGGTCTCAAGTTGTATCTTCTACTTCTGGATTAGGTAGACCACCATTTATTTGCTTTTAGCTGTGGGATGCGAGGACATAGAGCTTTTCAGTGTCCACAATCTGCACCCTAGAGATCTTTTATTGTCCAAGGAGGTGGGACTGTAGCTCGATACGTGAGCAGGCTAGAGCAGTAACAAAGCTTGATCCTAACTCTAGCAAACATCTCTTTGAAGGTATTGTCGATATCTATAACACTTGTAACACTCCAACCCCCACATTCATTGAGCATTGGACATAACCACCATTCTTTGACAATGGATTTAACGGGTCGGGCCGCTGTTACTTTACAAGTGACACACACTTGAATTTCTATTTTTCAATACCTCATGCCTTAGAGAAAATTCAAGAATACAAATTTTTATTCAATAAAATCAAGACAATTAAAGATAAAGAAAAATTCAACTTCTTTATTCATAAAAAAAAAGTACATATCTTTCTAATGTAAACTATTACATTGTTGATCAAAAGAAATTTATAACCTCTAAAAATTTAATTTCAACGGAAGACTTATTCAAAATTGGGCAACATGCCCTTACATTAAAAGAAAACTCTTAAAAAAATATAAACTTGCTAAAATAGAAATTATCCAAATTCTATGGTCTTCATAATTTAATTTCCTGAAAAAAAGGAAGGGGTGAACACAAAGCTCAGTGGATCTTTTTCAAACAACCATTTTTCAAATTCAAACCAATAACACATTCATAATTCAATCACTTGCATGCATTAGGCATTTCAAGCATCATATTGTTTCAAGTTGTAATTTAGACCAAAAGAGTTTCTCAACCCTTGATATTCTTAACTAAATGGCTCCTTAGAGTGAAATATGGCATTACATAGCTAATTTCATTGGACTTCTAGACTTTAGGGAGCTTACCCACCAACCAAGTACTTAGGTCTTAAAACCTCATGGCTATCTATGAGAAAAGAACATCCATAGCAACCCACATATTTGTTATGATGGTACGTGGTTATTTTCACCATCTTCTTTTGTTAAATCTTGAATCATCAAATAAATTTTAGAATATGAAACTAAGATAAAAAAAATTCAAAATATGAACAATCTAAAAAACAAATCATGAAACAATCATATTCATACATCATTCTTTGAAATAAGGCCTAAGCATGATACTAAACATGGCATGATCACTATGAATGCATAAATTCGAACAAGGATTAAATCTGAAACTGAAATATGTTTTAGAATACTAGAACTGAAAATATTTTGATTTCAAAATCTAAACAAACAATGAACATGCTAACAATTGAATAAGCAAAGGGAGTGTTAGAAAAATCACTTCCACCTTTGTTGAACAAATCAATTGAAAAATATTCGGTAGCACTTCGTTACTTCAACTCTAACAGTTATAAAATTTCTGCAGTACTCCGTTACTTCTACCGCGATTGTTGTTTAGAACAGCCCCAAAGAGAAAAAGAATGCCAAGAGGGAAGCAGAAGGTGAGAGAGAGAACAAGAAGGATGTATCAGTTCTTGCTGGGATAAAACGATTGTGAGCACAGGGCCCCTATATATAGAGTTTGGGAGAGTAAAAATTGATACCTTTGGATGGCAAGTCCAAAGGCAACTTTTTAATTTTCTCTTGCATATAAATTAGCAAGATCAAGTATTTAGAGTTTTTTTTTTTCTTGATCAAGATCAAGATCAATTTTTTTTATTTTGGTTTTCTTTTCGAGCGGTGTGCCATCAAATTTTATTTTGTTTTTTTATTTTTTATTTTTTTCGTTCGGTGTGCCACATTTTTTATATTTATTTTATATTTTTTGAAAGCAATCCATCTATATATATATATATTTCGAACGGTGTGCCCATATTTTATTTTTTTTTTTTTTTGCCCACTATATTTTACTAATATAAACCATATCTATACACATATTTAATTGCTAATTTTTACAATCCATATATTACTAATTTTTTTTCAACCTACATCTATATAATATAAACTTGCTAATACTTCTATATTTTTATTTGAGATTTTCTTTATTTTTAGTATCTAAATTTCTTATTATTTATATTATCCAAATTTTCTGAAAATTTTTCAATCTCCAATTTATATTTCTATTCTATTTCAATTGTAAAATTAAATTATAAATTCTATATATTTTGTTTTCATTTTTTTTTTTGATGTATTAAATCCAAATCAACTAGCTAATTAGATAATTTGCTTAAATAATTAATTAATAATATTTTTCACTTTTATTTTTATAACCCATAAATATATAACTTGCTAATCAAGATTTATTAAATAATGTGACTAATAAATTTTTTCATTTCAATTTTGCAATAATATATATATATATATATATATATATATATATATATTCAATTAAGCTGCACAATAAATTATGCCTAAGTTTTCACATAATATAGTTTAATATATAAATTACACAATTGATTAATTTACTTACTGAAATATAATTTATTAAATAAATCTACTGATTATTTAATATATTAAATAATCTTACTAATCTTTCTTTAATTAATTTAATAAACTTTGAAATAAGATTTCTTATTTTCATCTTATACTTTTACACTATTATTTTTTTATTTTATTTTTTTCAATTAGGCTACAAATTAAAATTATGCCCAAATTTTGTATTAAATATTTTTTTAAGAAATGAAAGTAATTCCCTTATTTTTTATTTTTTTCATTTTTTATCTTTTTGAAACCTACTTCAATGTCATTTTTTTTATAATTAACTCTACTTATTTGATATTTTTTATTTAAATATCAAATTAAAGTTTTATTGCCTATTTTATTTTATACCTATTACTTTTTTTGTCTTGCCAACTTTCTATTTCTTGTGTGACTATGTGAATTAACCAATTTTCTTGAAATTGGTATACAATAAACTTTTTAATAAGGTTTCTTATTTTTATTTCTTTTATATATTTTTATACCTCAATATTTCATCTATTTCATATTATTTTTCATTTTTGGGTAACTTTTCGATATTGAAATATGTACGATTTTCGTACTAAAATTCTTATGTTATTATATCTCCAAAACATATTATTTTTCATTTGCCAACCCATAATTTGTACCCAAAGATTTCTTAAAATCGTTAAAATTACTTCACTTAACTTATTTCATTTGATTTCATTAAACTTATTTATTTTTAATCATTTGACAAAATTCTGGGATATTACGACACTTTTATATATGTTTTGATAGATGTTGGATGAACTTTATCCTTTATTGCTAGACATTTGATAAATAGACTCCATTTGTCACCTGTTAGGTCTACCACACCTCTGATTTTGAGTATAGCAGCTAGGGAAAGAATATATCCAAATATGGTGTGTGAAAATTATACAGTAAAATATGACAATCATGAAATGATTGTGTGTCTTAGAGTTTTGAAATTTCTAGAATTTGATGCTATTTTAGGCATGGATTGGTTGGCGACTTACCATGCATGTGTCGACTGCTTTTCTAAAAGAGTAGTCTTTCAAATACTACATCAACCCTCATTTGTGTATAGAGGTATGACATCTTCACAACTTCCTACTCGAGGTCATATGGCTACTAATGAAGAGGTAGGAATGTGGGTTGGTATTTGTTCAATGGTGGAAAAGGCAAAAGGCATCTAGTTAGCTGATATTCCCGTAGTTTGTGAGTATCACGATGTGTTTCTAGATGATTTGACAGGGTTACTTCCTAAATGGGTGATAGACTTTATTATTGAATTGATGTCTAGCGCTAAGCCTATTTCTATTCGTCCATACCAAATGGCACCAAAAGAGTTGCAGGAACTTAAAGTGCAACTAGATGAGTTGATGACTAAAGGGTTTAATTAACCCAAGTATGTCACCTTAGGGCGCGCTTGTATTATTTGTCAAGAAAAATGATGGAAGCTTACGATTGTGTATTGATTATCGTCAGTTGAACAAGGTGACTATAAAGAATAAATATCCTTTGCCACGTATTGATGATTTGTTTGATCAGTTTAATGAAGCTAAGTTCTTTTCTAAAATTGATTTAAGGTCTAGGTATCATCAGTTAAGAGTTTGAGAAGAAGTTGTGCCAAAAACTACTTTCAGAACTAGATATGGTCATTATAAATTTCTTGTAATGCCTTTTGGATTAACTAATGCTCCTGCTATGTTTATGGATTTAATGCAAATGGTATTTAAGCCATATGTCGATCATTTCATTATTGTGTTTATTGATGATATCCTCATATATTCTAAGACTCGAGAAGATTATTAACAGCATCTCCATATCACTCTGAAGATTTTAAGGGAGCATAGATTGTATGCTAAATTTAGTAAATGTGAGTTTTGACTAGATGAGGTGAAGTTTTTAGGTCATGTAGTAAATATAAAGGGTATTTTTGTTGATTCTGCTAAGGTTGAGGCTATTATCAATTGGCTTAAGACCAGCTACAGTGACCAAGATTTGTAGTTTTCTGGGTCTAGCTAACTATTATGAAAAGTTTGTAGAGGGTTTTTCTAAATTAGCCACTCCACTCACAAAGTTAACTTAGAAGAATGTACCATTTGTGTTGACCTTAGCATGTGAAGATGTTTTCATGGAATTAAAGAAGAAGATGACTACTGCTCCTATGTTAGAAACTGCACAGCTTGAAAAGGAATTAGTAATATATACAAATGCAACATTGACAGGTTTGGGTGATGTGTTGATGTAGGAAGGTCGCGTGATTGCTTATGCATCTAGATAGCAAAAGGTGTATGAGAAAAATTATCTTGTGCATGATTTGGGGTTAGTAGAAGTAGTTTTTGTGTTGAAATTATAGAAACATTATCTGTATGGAGAAAGGTTCACACTGTATTCTGATCATAAGAGTCTAAAATATTTGTTTGACCAAAAAGAACTGAATATAAAGCAGCTTAGATGGCTGGAATTCCTAAAGGATTATGACTTCACTTTGGAGTATCATCTTTAGAAAACCAATGTCATAGCAGGTGTACTGAGTAGGAAACGAGTAGAGACTAGTGTGGTAGCTTTCCAGATGGCTCAGGAATGGCAACTTTTAGAGAGAGTAACTGTTATGGGTATTCTTTCTGTAGAGCCACAAGTTGATATTTGCGCTGAGATGCATATTCAGTTGGCAGACTCTCATATTTAGAAGATCAAAGAGTTACAGCAGCATAATCGTGATTTGGCAATGTATGAGACTTGGGCTAACAGTGCAGATAGAGTTGACTGGTGGAGAGGTTCTGATGGTGTGTTGCATTATCAAGGAAGGTTATGGATACCTATTGATAGGAAGTTAAGGGCAGCATTGCTTGAAAAGGCACATAGATCTCGATATACTATTCATTCTAGGTATACAAAAATGTACCATGATATGAAGAGGACAGTTTAGTGGCATGGGATGAAGAAAGATATAGCTAAGTATGTGCAGAAATGTAGCATGTGCCAACAAGTAAAAGCTGAGCATCAAAGGCCTGGAGGTCAGATGCAACTCTTACCCATTCCAGAGTGGAAATAGGAGGATATTATTATGGAATTCAATACAGAACTTCCTAAATCTCATGGTAGATATGATGTCATATGGGTTATTGTTGACCAGTTGACTAAGTATGCACATTTTCTTCCGATGAGCACCAAATACTCGATAGACCGACTGCGCAGGTTATATATTTGAGATATTGTGTGATTGCATGGGGTGCCAATGTCTATTGTGTCAGATAGAGATCTGGGATTTATATCGAGATTTTGGTAGATTATGCACTCTCGATTTGGTATCCATCTCCGTCTCAGTATAACATTTCACCCACAAACCGATGGTTAGACTGAGAGGGTGATTCAGATGTTAGAAGACATGCTCAAATCGTGTATATTGGAGTTTGGTGGGACTTGAAGTGAATATTTATCTTTGTGTGAGTTTGCTTATAATAACAGCTACTAGGCGAGCATGGGCATGGCATCGTATGAGGCTTTATATGGTCGACCATGTAGATCTCCAACTTGCTAGTGTGACTTTGGGGAATCACAGTTGTTGGGGCCATAAGTTATTGTAGATTAAATAGAAAAGATTAAGCAGATTAGGCAAAATTTTGAAGAAAGCCCAAGATTGTCAAAAGAGTAATTTTGATCATCGCATAGACCATTAGAGTTTGCAGTGGGTGACTAGGTATTGTTGAAGGTTTCCCCTCAAAAAGTTCAAATGAGATTTGGAGTGAAATGGAAATTAGCTCCACTCTTTGTAAGACCATTTGAAATTTTGGACAGGATTGGTCCAGTTGCATACAGACTTGTTCTACCTCCTCAATTGTTCAATGTTCATAATGTGTTTCATGTATTTATGTTAAGAAAATATTAGCTAGATCCGACAAATGTTTTAGATTTAACACAGATAGAAGTTGGGTAGGAATACTACCTATGAGGAAAAGTCTATTCAGATCATAGCCAGAAGAATACAGAAGCTACGAAACAAAGAAATTTCGTTACTCAGAGTTAGATGGCAATTCCATAACAATGAAGACCAAACTTGAGAACGTGAAGATAAGATATGAAAGCAATTTCTAGATCTTTTTGCCACTTAAGTTATTTCCTTTAATTTAAATTTTCAGGACGAAATTTTTTATGTTCAAGAGATTTATAACACTTCATATTTTAATTTAACATGTAAATTAATTTAAATAAAAATAAATGCATATAAATACAAGTATTTGTACGAACTATACGCATATATACGTATAATTATATACATGTATTAACATACACGTTGCGTGTATAAATTAATTGAAATTAAATTAGTTATTGAGAAAAGTAATTATTGTATTAAAAAATAATTTATTAATGTGTATAATGTAAGAGATGTGTGAGAAAATTAAATTAAATAATAATTAGGGATCATGCATGGTAGGATATATATATATATACAAGAAGTGTAGAAAATGTTATTGGTATCATATGTATAATGTGTAAGGGGGGTTATCATGGTGGCCAAAATCAAAATCAAAGTATATGATATATGTATGTAAATATTGGGTTGGCGGTGCTCGTGAGGAAAAAAATTGAAAAAGAAATATATATATATATATATATTTGGATGGGGCAACATATATATTTGTTCGAATGACATTTGAATAATTGGGTTAAATTGGAAGCATATACATATTGATGGAATAGGTGTATTAGTTGCAGTAAAAAATATCGAATTAAAGTAATATATATAGATGCATGGTGATGTTGAGGTGTTACAAGGGCAATAAGTAAACTCAATTGATAAATTATATGTATGGCATGTGGGGCTGTGGTGGAGTAAAGTATTTGCTCTCTTTCATTTTCATGGACAGAAGCAGAGACCTGAAAACGAAAGAAGGGAGCATGAAAATGAAAGAAGGGAAGAAAAATAAAGGAAATCTGAGGTTTTGCGATCCATTCGACGCACAGATAAGCGATTTCTCTCAATTCTTGTTATAAGAATGCTATATAAGCCAATTACTACAAACCTAAGGGTATAATTTGTACTGTAGAGGTGTTTTATAATAGTAACCAAAAATGACATATTCCCCCACAGTAAGTAAAACTCAATAAAAATTTTACCAAAACATTCTTGGTGATAAGTAAGTCTCAGATTTGTGATTAGTTTTTATTCGTTTATCTTATAGATTCTAAAATAAATACCTAAAGTTTTATAACATTTGGATAAGTTTTTGGATATGTTAAACCAAAATAAAACTTTGATTGAAACTCATAAGAATATAAAGAATGAGGTTAGTTTTTATCCATTTATCCTGTATATTTTAAAATAAATACTCAAAGCTTTGTAACCTTTGCATAGGCTTTTAGATACGTTAAACTCAAATAAAACTTCGATTGAAACCCATAGGAATGTGGAGAATGAAAATACGTACCCATCAACACCAAATTCGTGAGTTTTAGATATCAAATAAATTTTTGGTTAATGATTGATCATTTGGGTTATTCATAAAAATTAGAAAAAAAATCAGTAAAAATATATTTGGGTAGCCTATTTAATTTATTTGATGCTATAAAAATATGGTATTCGAGCAGGAAATTAATTTTAAAGGTTATTGAGAATTTTTGAGCTAATGCGTAGCCATACGTGAGGTCTAATACACGTATGGGATTAAATATGAAAATTAAATATATTAGAAATTCTTTATAAAAATAAATTAAATGTGATTTGTGGATATACATTGCTTCTATGATAGGTTAATTTCGATGCATGGGAACCTAGATTTTAAGAGTAGATATTAGAGATTGGTTGGACAGTAATCTTAATAAGTAGTAATTATTTCTGGTATTACGTAAATGGTGATATTATGTCAAGACCATTGATTTTTATGAAATAAGAATTGATGCAAATGAAAATTTATATTACATATGAAATGATAGATTGTATATTACTAAATTTTACAATAAATTTAGAAGTAGCTAATTATCATACCAGAAAGTGAAATACGTGCCCAACGGGATTAGTTATTGGTATTCTGTGAGTATTTCTTTATCTTGGTTATTTATATAACATTGTAAATATAAAATAGATTTGAATGTAAGCATCCTATTTGTATTGACATATTTGCATTTGATTTGAAATTCATGAAATTTTATTTACATAACAGTGTATTTTTTATTTGCAAGAGCATATCTAAAATGTCTTATCATTTCGATGGACTAAGCTATGGGGAATAATACTTCTTATGTGATAATTCATGTGGACTACGCCATGAGAAGTATCAGTCTTTCTCTATATGATAATCCTCGAAATAGTTGTGGAGTAAGTGATAATTAGAGGTACAATCTACTATTGTCCAGGCCAAACAAGAAGTGAGACCGACTCTACTTCTGAAAGATGACGATGTACATGTGTTTTGTTAAATGATGCATTGAAAATAGCATGATTACTATGTTGAAACATGTATGTATGGCTTATAAGTTTATGTAATTTGATTTTCTGCATGATAATTTAAATGCATCTAAATGCCATAGACAAAGATTATTCACTAGGCATGTTGTTACTCACTTATTATCTTTAACATTTCATGAGCAGATAAGAAAGGGAAGAGGCTGGCATAAGAAGAGTAGTTGACTCCAAAGTTATTATTGTGTGCGTAGGTTTAATTATTTTGTGGGCTATATTTTTATATAATTATATTTATCATTGTATATATAATATTACCAGAGGAATTTGAATCTGTTTATACCAATTAAGAGTGTGGAACTTTGTAAATTATGAACTATGAATTATGATTAATGATAGTCTATGAAACATTATCTGTTATCGGCTTATGGATTGATAATATGGTTTATCAAATGTGATTGCTCATTTGGGATAAGTTCAAATTTTAGGAAAAACTCTGTCTAAATTTTTATATGGATATTGAGTAGTATTGAGTGTAAGAGGCTGACATAGTATTATATACGTAGGAGTAGCATATATGGTATTATGTGCCGGTCGTGATGTCACTTTTACGAAGTAGGTTGCGACAATGTTGGTATCATAGCCCTAGGATTTTAAAGGCTTTAAAAAGATTAAATTTTTATATGATGTTATATTTGCTTATATGGGTATTTATATTGATAGTTAATTTACGCTAACAAGTACCATGGATTTGGTCTTGATGAAGTTTTATTTGTTTGTAAATTTTAGTATTGAAGCAAAAAACAAGCAAGATCAGCCATGGATCCTAATGAAAAGTTGAACCGGACACTAGAAGCATTTTTTGCCTCACAACAATAGCAACAGGTACTATTAGCTACTCTATTCGCATAGATCTAGGGCAACAAATCAGTTCCACAGAATGTGCTAGCAGAATAGGAACAAAGTAGTGCTAGTGTTCCTATGAAGGGTAGAACTGAACCAGTTGCCGATCCTATTCCAGTCCAAACTGAGGTGGCAGCACCGGTGGATCCTAATACTGAGAAAGATAGGTTGAGAAGGTAATGAAAGCCTTCAAACATAGGGGTCCTATTGAGTTTTTAGGTGGGTTTGATCTTAAAACTGTAGAAAGGTGGATGAACTGGATGGAAACTATCTTTGAGGATATGCAAGTTTTAGATGTAGAAAAGGTGAAACTAGCTAGATTCAAATTGGTAGACAAAGCAGATCACTGGTGGAGACGAATGGCCACTAGGGGTGTTGAGGTTAAGTCATGGACTAAGTTCAAAGAGTTATTTTATGAAGAATTCTATCCTAAGTGTGAAAATGATTAGAAAAGAAATGAATTTACGCATCTCAACCAAGGAAGTATGACAGTAAGGGAGTATGAGCAAGAGTTCAATCGATTAGCTTTATTTGCTCTTAAGATGGTAGCTACAGACGAGCTCCGGATACAACAGATTAGAGATGGGTATTGTGATCGCATCCATGATGGGTTAGCATTAGCAAGAGTACAGACATACGAGCAAGCAACCAGACAGGCTAGGGACTTTGAGATTGCCCAAGCTAATGCCAAGATGAGGAAAGTTGATACTACGGGGATGAAAGTAACATCGCCAACCACATAGAGTGCACCAATAGGACAAATGGGTTCATCTGCAGCAGGGAGGCCATATTATCAAAAGAGAAGGCCAGTGCCCAATAAGAAGCCCAGATATAGTAGTTAGAGTAGCAGAATGGAGGCATCTGCAACTCCAATTGTGATAGGGCCGACACCACCACCAGCATCACATATGGCAGGGAGAGGTGTACCACAGACAAGGAAACCATAGCAACAGACTGGGAGTAGACCTTATATGGTAGCAAGAGGTATAGGATCCCAAGTTGCATCTTCTGTTTTTGGATCAGGTAAACCACCATTTGTTTGCTTTTAGTTATGGGATGCCAGGACATAGAGCTTTTCAGTGTCCACAATATGTACCCTAAAGATCTTTTACTATCCAGGGAGGTGGGACTGTAGCTAGGATACATGAGCAGGCTAAAGCGGTAACAGAACCTGATCTTGACTCCAGCAAACAACTCATTGAAGGTATTATCGATTTCTATAATACTCCTATGTATGTTTTGATAGATACTAGATCAACTATATCCTTTATTGCTAGACATTTGCTAGATACACTGCATTTGTCACCTGTTAGGACTAGCACACTTCTGATTTTGGGTACAGCAACTAGGAAAATAATATATCCAAATATTGTGTGTGAAAATTGTGTGGTAAAATATGACAATCATGAAATGATTGTCTGTATTAAAGTTTTGAAATTTCTAGAATTTGATGTTATTCTAGGCATGGATTGTTTGGCGACCTATCATGCATGTGTTGACTGTTTTTTTTAAAAAGTAGTCTATCAGATACCAGGTCAACCCTTATTTGTGTATAGAAGTATGACATTTCACAACTTCCTATTCGAGGTGATATGGCTACTGATGAAGAAATAGGAACGTGGGTTGGTATTTGTTCAATGGTGGAAAAGGCAAAAGGCAACTAGTTAGCTGATATTCCTGTAGTTTGTGAGTATCGCGATATGTTTTCAGATGATTTGTCAGGATTACCACCTAAATAGGAGATAAACTTTATTATTGAATTGATGCATAACACTAAACCTATTTCTATTCCTCCATACCGAATGGCACCAAAAGAGTTGTCGAAACTTAAAGTGCAACTAGATGAGTGAATAACTAAAGTAAACCCAAGTATATTACCTTGGGATGCATCGGTATTGTTTGTAGAGAAGGATGAAAGCTTACAGTTGTGTGTTGATTATCGTCAGCCGAACAATGTGACTATAAAGAATAAATATCCCTTGCCACATATTGATGATTTGTTTAATCAGCTAAATGGTGCTAAGTTATTTTCTAAGATTAATTTGAGGTCTAGGTATCATCAGATAAGAGTTCTAGAAGAAGATGTGTCAAAGAGTGCTTTCAAAACTAGATATGGTCATTATGAATTTTTTGTGATACCTTTTGGATTAATTAATACTCCTACTATGTTTATGGATTTAATGCAAAGGGTATTTAAGTCATATCTCGATCATTTCATTATTGTATTTATTGATGATATCCTCATATATTATTCTAAGACTCGAGAAGATCATGAACAACATTTTAATATCACTCTGAAGAATTTAAGAGAGCTTAAATTGTATGCTAAATTTAGCAAATGTGAGTTTTGATTGGATTAGGTGAAGTTTTGGGGCCATGTAGTGAGTGCAGAGGGTACTTCTGTTGATTTTGCTAAGATTGGGGCTATTATCAATTGACCAAGACCAACTACAATGATTAAGATTTGTAGTTTTTTGGGTCTAGCTGGCTATTATATTTCATTTGTAGAGGGTTTTTTTAAATTAGCCACTCCACTCACAATGCTGACTCAGAAGAATGTACCATTTGCATGGACCTCAGCATGTGAAGTGTTTTCATGAAATTAAAGAAAAAGTTGACTACTACCCCTCTGTTAGTACTTCCACAGCTTGGAAAGGAATTAGTGATATATATACAGATGCAGCACTGACAAGTTTAGGTGGTGTGTTGATGCAAGAAGGTCACATGATTGCTAATGCATCTAGACAGCTAAAGGTGCATAAGAAAAATTATCCTATGCATGATTTGGAGTTAGCCGCGATAGTTTGTGTTCAAATTATGGAGACATTATTTGTATGGAGAAAGGTTCACACTGTATTCTAATCATAAGAGTCTGAAATATTTGTTTGACTAGATAGAGTTGAATATAAGGCAGCTTAGATGGCTGGAATTCCTGAAGGATTATAACTTCACTTTGGAGTATCATATTCGAAAAGCCAATGTCGTAGCAAATACACTAAGTAGGAAACAAGCAGAGACTAGTGTGGTAGCTTTCCAGATGGCCCAAGAATGGCGCGTTTTATAGAAAGTGACTATGATGAGTATCCTTTCTATAGAGCCACATGTCAATATTTGTGCTCAGATGCATATTCAGTTGACAAACTCTCATATTCAGAAAATCAGAGAGTTACAGCAGCATGATCGTGATTTGACATTGTATGAGACTTGTGCTGACAGTACAGATAGAGCTGACTGGCAGAGAGGTTATGATGGTGTGTTGCGTTATCAAGGAAGGTTATGGATACCTGTTGATGGGGAGTTAAGGGCAGCATTGCTTAAAAAGGCACACAAATCTAAATATATTATTCATCCAAGATCTACAAAAATGTACCATGATATGAAGAGGATAGTTTGGTGGCATGGGATGAAGAAAGATATAGCTAAATATGTACAGAAATGTAGTGTTAGCATCAAAGACTTGGAGGTCAGATGGAATCCTTACCCATTCTAGAGTGGAAATGGGAACATATTACTATCGATTTCATTACAGGACTGCCTAGATGTCATGGTAGATATGATGTCATATGGTTATTGTTGACTAGTTGACTAAATATGCACACTTTCTTCCAATGAATACCAAATGCTCGATAGACCGACTAAGCAAGTTATATATTTGAGATATTGTGAGATTGCATGGGGTGCATATGTCTATTGTGTTGAAAGAGATCCGCAGTTTATATCAAGATTTTGACATGTTATGCATTCTCGATTTGGTACCCATCTCCGTCTCAGTATAACATTTCACATTCAAACCGATGGTCAGACTAAGAGGGTGATTCAGATGTTAAAGGATATGCTCAGATCGCATATATTGGAGTTTAGTGGGACTTGGAGTGAATATTTATCTTTGCGTGAATTTGCTTATAATAACAATTATCATGCTAATATTGGCATGGCACCACATGAGGCTTTATATGGTTGACCGTGTAGATCTCCAACTTACTAGTATAAAGTTGGGGAATCATAGTTGTTGGGGCTAGAAGTTATTGCAGATCACGTAGAAAAGATTAAACATATCAGGCAAAATTTGAAGAGAGCACACGATCGTCAAAAGAATTATTTTGATCATTGACATAGGTCGTTAGAGTTTGCAGTGGGTGACCAATATTGTTAAAGTTTTTCCCTCAAAAAGGTCAGATGAGACTTGGAATGAAAACGAAATTACATTCACACTTTGTAGGACATTCAAGATTCTAGAAAGGATTGGTCCAGTTGCATACAAACTTGTTTTACCTCCTCAATTGGCCAGTCTTCATAATGTGTTTCATGTGTCTATGCTAAGAAAGTATTACCCAGATCCGACACATGTTTTAGATTTAACACAGATACTAGTTGGGAAGGATACTACTTGTGAGAAAAAGCCTATTCAGATCATAGTCAGAAGAGTATAGAAGCTACAAAATAAAGAAATTTTGTTAGTCAAATTCAAATAACAATTTCATGATAATGAAGAGTAAACCTAGGAGCATGAAGATAAGATGCGAGAGCAATTTACAAATCTTTTCACCACTTAAGGTATGTTCTTTTAATTTAAATTTCGATGACGAAATTCCTTAAGTTGAAGATATTTGTAACACTCCATATTTTAATTTAAAATATAAATTAATTTAAATAAAAATAAATATGTATAAATATAGATATTTGTACGAACTATACGCACATATACGTATAATTATATATATGTATTAAAAATACACATTGCATGTATAAATTTATTGAAATTTATTGAGAAAAATAATTATTGTATTAAAAAATAATTTATTAATGTGTATAATGTAAGAGATGTGTGAGAATATTAAATTAAATTAAATAATAATTAAAGATCATGCATGGGAGGATATGTGTGTGTGTGCATATAATATGCAAGAAGTGGAAAAAATGCTATTGGTATCATATGTATAATGTGTAAGGAGGGGTTATCATGGTGGCCAAAATCAAAATAAAAGTATATTATACATGTATGTAAATATTGGGTTGGTGGTGCTCGTGAGGAAAAAAAAAAAAAAAAAAAAGAAAATATGTATATTTGGACGGGTCGACATATATATTTGTGAGAATGACATTTGAGTAATTGAGTTAAATTGGAAACATATACATATTGAAGGATTAGGTGTATTAGTTGGAGCAAAAAAAATCAAATTAAATTAAAATATGTAGATGCATGGTGATGTTGAGTCTTAGGAGGGCAATAGCTAAATTCAATTGATAAATTATATGAATGACACGTGGGGGTGTGGTGGAGTAAAGCATTTGCTCTCTTTCATTTCATGGACAAAACACCTACAAGTAGAAACCTGAAAACGAAAGAAGGGAAGAAAAATAAAGGAAATTTGAGATTTTGCGATCCATTCAATGTCTAGATAAGCGATTTCTCTCAATTTTTGTTATAAAAATGTTATATAAGCTGATTACTATAAACCTAAGGACATATTTAAAGGTGTTTTATAATAATATCCAAAAATAGGTTATTCTGCCACAAAGATTAAAATTCAATAAAAATTATACCAAAACACTCCTAGTAATAAGTAAATCTTAGATCTGTGGTTAATTTTTGTCTGCTTATCCTGTAAAATTTAAAATAAATACCCAAAGCTCTATAACTTTTGAATAGGCTTTTGGATATATTAAACGTAAATAAAACTTTGATTGAAACTCATAAAAATGTAGAGAATGAAGTTAATTTTTGTTCGTTTATCCTATATATTCTAAAATAAATATCCAAAGTTTTATAACTTTTGAATAGGCTTTTGAATAGGTTAAACTCAAATAAAACTTTGATTGAAACTTATAAGAATGTATAGAATGAAAATACGTATCCATCGACGCCAAATTCGTAAATTTAATATATCAAATAAATTTTTGGTGAATGACTGATCATTTGGGTTATTTATGAAAATTTAAAAAAAATCAGTAAAAATATATTTGAATAGCCTATTTAATTTATTTGATGATATAAAAATATGGTATTTCAGCAAGAAATTAATTTTAAAAG
The DNA here is from genome assembly GCA_030144865.1 of Tinospora cordifolia. Classification (NCBI taxonomy): domain Eukaryota; kingdom Viridiplantae; phylum Streptophyta; class Magnoliopsida; order Ranunculales; family Menispermaceae; genus Tinospora; species Tinospora cordifolia. The sequence continues at coordinate 29,527 of JAJIYU010001807.1, forward strand.
TTATTAAAAACATCGATCTAATGTGCAATCATACATGAGGTATACAAGTATGCGATTAAATATGAAAAATAAATACGTTAAAAATTTTTTACAAAAAAATTAATTGTGATTTGTGGATATAAATTATTTCTTTGATAAGTTAATTTCGATGCATTAGTACCTAAATTTTGGGGTGGATATTAGAAATTGGTAGGACAATAATTTTGGTTAGTAGTAATTATTTTTATTATTATGTGAATGGTGATATTATGTCAAGACTGTTGATTTTTATGAAATAAGAACTGACGCAAATGAAAATTTATATTATATATAAAATGATGGTTTATATATTACTGAATTTTACAATAAATTTAAAAATGACTGATTATTATATCAATAAGTGAGATACGTGCCCAACGAGATTAGTTGTTAGTATTTCTTTATCTTACTTATTTATATGACATTGTAGATATAAAATGAATTTGAATGTAAATATACTATTTGTATTGATATATTTACATTTTATTTGAAATTCATAAAGTTTTATTTACACGACAGCGTGTTTTGAATTTGCAAGAATATATCTAAAATGCGATATCATTTCGATAGAGTGAGCCATAAAAAATAATACTTCTTATGTGATAATTCATGTAAAACTGAGCCATAAAAAGTATCAATCTTTCTCCATGTGATAATCATCGAAATAGTTGTGAAGTAAATAATAATTAAAGGTACAATCCTGGGCCAGACAAGAAGTGAGACTAACTCTATTTTCTAAAGATGTGGATGAATGTGTTTTATTAAATGATGCATTAAAAGTAACATGATCACTATTTTGAATGCATGCATGTATAGCTTAAATTTGTATGATGAATTTAAATATTTTATATAACTTGATTTTTTATATGATTATTTAAATGTATTTAAATGTCATAAATAAATATTATTCCTGAGCATGTTGTCGCTCACTTATTATCTTTAACATTTCAAAAACAAATACAAAAAGAAAAAAAAATTATCACTAGAAGAGTAGTCGATTTTTAAGTTACTATTATGTGCATAGGTTTAATTATAATTATACAATATATATATATATATATATATATTATAATTATCATTGTTTGTAATATCACCAGAAGAATTTGGATCTGTTTATACTAGTTAAGAGGGTAAAACTTTGTAAATTATGAACTATAAATTATGATTGATGATAGCCTATGAAACATTGTCTATTATTGGCTTGTGGATTGATGATATAGTTTATCAGATGTGACTGCTCCTTTAGCATAAGTCAAAATTTTTGTATAGATATTGAGTAGTATTAAGTGTAAAAAGTTAACATAATATTATATACGTAAATATAGCGTATATAGTATAATGTGTCGGTTGTAACGTCACTTTCACGAAGTAACAACTTAAAATAATAATAATAAAAAAAAACATATCACAAAAGAAAGAAATGAAACTAATTATAAAAAATAAAAAATAATTTAAAAAAAGAAGAAAAAAATATATTAAAAAAGAAAGAATATTAGAAAAAGAAAACTTTAGTAATTAACCTTTAAATTAATAATAATAATAATAATAAACTCTAAAATTACTTACTTAGACTTAAAAAGTAGAAGAAAAACAAATTAAAAACAGTAGTAGTAATAGAAGTAATAGTAGTAGTAATAATAATAATAAAGGTGATAAAGCAACTCACCACAAAAAAAAAAAAAAAAAAAAAAAAAAAAAAAAAAAAAAAAAAAAAAAAATAAAATTTAAACAAAAAAAAAAAAAAAAAAAAAAAAAAAAAAAAAAAAAAAAAAAAAAAGCTAAGGAAAAGAGAAGTGATGGTATTTGCTTATTGAGTGGTGGAGAAGTTATCTGGCCGGAGCCCAGCCTAGCCGAGGCATTTTCCCTGTTTAGTAAAGAAGACTAATTCTATGTTTAAAGACTGCCCGGGCCCCTGTCATCATAACTTGTGATAAAAATATATGAAAAAAAAAAAATGGCAACGTCGTATTGAATTTTCTTAGAACTTTTATAAAAAAAAAAAAAAAAATCCTAAGAAGCTTTTAAATTTTATTGGACAAGATACCTCAAAGTGGTGACTTGAATTGTTAATTGAGTTGCTTTTGACCATGAGGTGCCCATTATGTCACAACGATAGCTACTATTTTTACACCCTATTTTTGATAGAAGGTTCCTTTTTTTTGTGAAAATTAATAATTAAAAAAATGCCACCGTTAATATTCAGTTATTTATGTATATACTATATTGAAAGAAAACGATCACTTTGCACCTATTTTTTTTATCTTTGTATGTGCTAAGTAATCTTCCATAAATATTCATATACTATTTTTTTTTTTTTTGTTAAAATCAATTTTGAAATGAGAATATCAATTTACCATTACAGGTTATCAGGCTATGCACGCTTCTTATCTATTTTTTTTTTTTAATTAGTATCATCATTTCAAGGTTGATTTTCAATTATTATTATGATGCAAGATAGTTGTACTTGACCAATAAAATAAAATAAAGAAAAATCTCGCACTAAGGAAGAAAAATCTTGAAAACAAACATATTCAAACTATGACTTGCCTCTTAATAAGTATGTTAATTTGGTTACTTTCATGTATACCCTTTATAAATAATTATTATTTTTATTATTATACCTAAGATGGATTTAAGTTGCATTTTTCTTTTTGTCTTACCCTTTGCTTCTGTCTTGCATAATAATAATAAAAATAAATAAATATATATTGATTATAAAAGAAAAAACATAAAGTAAACGTGGCAATGATTCACAAAAATTATTCAACAGGTGATTATGCATGCTGATTTTTTTTTTCAACCCTTTTCTTGATGACTTATGTGAAGGGTAATTCATTAATTGGCAATTTTTTTTTTTTTTATATTAGTAATCTTGTGACTTATTCTCAAGGAAGTTACGTGGTAAAAACATGTTTTTCAAATTTACCTTTTTTTTTCTTTTTTTAGAAAGTTTGAATTTTAGGTTTAATAATAAAAGACCATAAAAAATTTAATAACTCCTAACTTTTGGACAATGAAACAAATATTAGGACATCTGTGATGTCTAAACGCTTGGTCTGCACTGAGCTGTCTACGTCAACTTAAAAAAAACAATGAAAAAGTAATAAGCAGAACAAATCAGAGATCGAGTGCTCAACAATTGATGTCCCAGACGGGTATTACAGATGCCCTTACATATCACATTGCAACTCGTAGGTTTCAGACGTAGCAAAATAAATAAATAAATAATCTTTAATTGGGTGATGAAAGAACCAAAAATGGAATGGAAAAATTAGCATTTTTCCTTGTTGCTTATGCGCGCGCAGACACAAATTGAACAAAAATGGACATTTTATACCAAATTAGCTTCATTAGTTTGTATTTGTCATAAATATCATATATAAATTTGGTTTGGATTAGGTCAAATGTGTATATAATTTCTCAAAATGGTGGGTTTGATTTATTTAATTATGACCATCGAAATCAAATAAAATCAAATAAAGGTTTAGAAAAAAAGTAAAAGTAAGTTTGCGACAAAAATTTTAAAAATAAAACAAAGCTCAAATTTATGAACGAAATTTTATTACACACACCTCCCTAGTAAAATAATTGAAAAAAAAAATATAGATTGCCTTTCCTTTTTATTAATTATTTTTTTGTTTTAATTGAAGATTGTAGATTTATATTTAAAATTTATATTAGATAAATACTGACTCTTTGACACAATACAGTTTTGTTTATTTGAGTTTGAAGCTAAACTTTTAAAGGTATATGTAGAGACGTATTATAACAGGTATATTATACCATGTGTTATTTTCAGATTCAATAATTTACTATGTGCTTTTAAAAAAAAAGTTCAAATAAAAATTGCCTTGAGCATGTTTTTATAATAAAATCAAATAAATTTTAAAATAATTGTTTAATATTGAATAACCCGATTGTTTTTAATCTTATTTAAATAAATAAATATATATATATATATATATATCAACACACACATATATATTATATTACATTTAAGAAAATTGGATGAAAAATGGGACCTTTTAGGCCAATTTTGTAAACGCTCTGACCCCACCACTCACCAATCTCACATGGAGTAATAGAGAGTAACTATTTCACAATTAAACCTTTTTATTTTTATTTTTTTGTTTATTTTGTTGTCTTTTCTCTTTGACCTTAAAAAATGTTGAAGTCTTAAACATATTGCCACACAATTTATATATATATGTATGTATGTATATGTATATGTATGTATTACAAACTTTTCGTAGAAATAAATAAAAGACAAAATCCTGTTCTACCTGCTAATTCGGCTTTTAATAATATTTTTGGTTT
>JAJIYU010001808.1:0-33889 GCA_030144865.1 Tinospora cordifolia
AAAATATTTTAGCATGCTCAAACTGAAATTATTCATGATTTCAAAAATCAAACAACCAATGAACATGCTAGAACTTTGAATAAGAAAAAGGGATGTAAGAGAAATCACTTCTACATTGATATGTAGTTTCCCCCAAAGTTGAAGCAATAGTTCCCAATGCTCAACACCAAGACAATCACCCAAGAAGAATCCCCAAACCAAGAATTTCTCACACTCAAGAGAGAAAAGAAAAGTGAGAAGCGGTGCTAAAAAGAGGGCTTGAAGCACAAGATGGCAACTCAACTCTTGTTGCTTGGGATGGTTTGAGTTGTGAGCATTGGGGGGTTTATATAGGCTTCAAAAGTGTGTAGAATGGCAAGTTATGGTGCTCTCATTGCAACAAATTTGCCAATAATTCAAAATTTCGTGCCCCCAAAGCATAGGAGAATAGTAGGTATTTTTTTTTGAAATTTTTTGGAGTTTAGAAACATTTTTTTCAGATTTTTGATGTGTTTTTATTAATTAAATTCGATTTTTCGTTTATTTAAATCGGAGCATAGGATATCGGCTGTTGGATTGTTCTCGAGATCGCGTTCGTGATCAAGATCGGGCAGATGGAAGATCGACCGTTGGATCGCCTCGATCGCAGCACTGAGTTTACGATTGAGATCAGGCAGGTGAGATCTTGGACGTCCGATCAGCTTCGATCACAGTATTCTGTTCGCGATTGATGGAACGCGTCTTTCTGGGCCGTTGATCAGCCTCGATCACAGCACTGCTTTGCAATCAAGATCAACGAATTCATTGTAGGCCGTTGATCATCCTCGATCGCAGCACTACTTCGCGATCTCTCCCGAGTGCCTCAATCTCGATCGTCTGATGATCCTCTAGTTACGCATTGGATCGACTATTTTTCGAATCTGCACCGTTGGATGGTTCTCGAGCAATGCAACGATCTTGATCATTGATCTGAGCAGTACGATGAGCCTCGAATCTAGCGACAATCTTGATCAGATGATATTCATCCAACCGTTAGATCAGCTTGATCATTTCTGGACCGTTGGATTTGCGTGATTCGGTGCATTCGGGTGCCATTTAAGATTTGATGGTGACCGTGCGATTCCAGATATTACAGATGACGGATTTCTGGCCGTTGGATCGTGTTTCTAATTACAAAAATCAGTTTCTAAGGTTTCTTTTATCCGAAAATTGCTAATTATCAACCCAATTTCACTTTCTAATTTGTGTAAACATTGATTCTTGCTCAAATCATGCTATTTTAAGGATTTACTATTATTTTCTCCTTTCTAATTTATTTAATATTGTATTTATTAGACATTTTCCCATTTCTTTTGTATTTTTAATGCAAATAATTGAATAATTTGTATTTTCTATTTTCATGTATTATATTTTATTTATTCATTTATTTATTTCATATTTCATTTTTAGATAATAAATTATGTAATTATACACTATTATTTACATAATGTTTGATTTATTTTTAACACATACATTTATTTAATTATATGAATCTTTATATGTACATATCCCCATAATATGTAGTATTTACATTTATTGTGCTAACACACACTTTTTTCATACCATATTAACATATATGTGTATTTATACTTTATTTTTATTTATTTCTTAAGAAACTCCTTAAATTTCATAATTAATTCCACTAATATAAATTATTTTTCATGTGCCAACCCACCATTTGCATCCAAAATTTCTTAAAATCTTTGAAATTAATTTTCACTTGACTTATTTCATTTAATTTCCTCAAACTTATTTATCTTTAATTATTTGACAAAATTTTGGGGTATTACAGAAGCGTCACCTGCCCAAGCCCTAAACATATCATAGTCGGTATCACGAGGCTGCCCCTCCGTGATTTCCTGAATCTGAACTGGCTGGGCCAAAATCTGTGCACTGAAGCATAATCAAGCATCATCCACTAATGGGACATATGTCTCGCCATATATGCAGTCTCGACCCGTTTCCTACTCAAAGCATCAGCCACAACGTTAGCCTTCCCCGGGTGATACTCAATAGTGAAGTCATAGTCCTTTAACAGCTCCATCCATCGTCTCTGTCTCATATTCAGATCCTTTTGTGAGAACAAATACCTGAAACTCTTGTGATCCGAATAGAGCATGAAACGCTCACCATAGAGGTAATGCCGCCAAATCTTAAGTGTGAATACCACTGCTGCCAGCTCTAAATCATGGAGAGGGTAGTTCCTCTCATGATCCTTCAACTGTCGAGAGGCAAAAGCTACTACCCTGTTGTCCTGCATCAATACACAACCTAGGCCTATCTGTGATGCATCCGTGCATATAGTCAACTCTCGGCCGGGCTCTGGCAACACTAGTACTGGGGCCGATGTCAATCTCTACTTAAGCTCAAGAAAAGCTTTTTTGCACGTATCAGTCCATACAAAAGGAGTATCCTTCTTGGTTAGCTTCGTCATCGGAGCTGCAATTCTTGAGAAGTTCTGGAAGAACGGCGATAATAGCCTGCTAAACCCAAGAAGCTACGGATCTCCGTCACTATGGTAGGTCTCGGCCAACTAACAACTGCCTCAACCTTAGTAGGGTCCACAGAGATACCCTCAGCTCTAACCACATGACCCAAAAATCAGACCTCTGATAGCCAAAACTCGCACTTGCTAAACTTAGCATACAACCTATGCTCTCTCAAGGTTTGCAGTGCGATCCTCAGATGCTTAGAATGCTCCTCATGGGATCTTGAATAGATCAAGATGTCATCAATGAAGATGATCACAAATGTATCGAGGTATGGCCGGAATACTCTCTGCATAAGGTCCATAAACATGGCTGGGGCGTTAGTCACACCGAACGGCATGACCAAGAACTCATAGTACCCATATCTAGTGCGAAATGCAGTCTTCGACACATCTTCCTCGCTGACTCTCAGCTGATGGTACCCAGATCTTAGATCGATTTTTGAAAATACCTTGGCACCTCTAAGCTGGTTAAATAAGTCATCTATACGTGGGAGGGGATACTTGTTCTTGATCGTCACCTTGCTCAGCTGCCGATAGTTTATACAAAGGCGGAGACTCTTGTCCTTCTTCTTCACAAACAATAGAGATGAAACCCTTACTCAACAACTCCTCCAACTGGACCTTCAACTCCTATAACTCCTTAGGCACCATGGGTAGGGAGGAATCGATACAGGTCGTGTCCCTGGAATGATCTCGATAATAAAGTCAATCTCCTGCTTAGGGGGCAAGCTGGGTAGATCCTCGGGGAACACATCAGGGAAGTCTCTGACAATGGGGATCTCATCAATAGATGGTCGGCCAGGTGCCTCATCTATGGTCGTCAAACCAGCTAGAGTATCAATCTCATGCTACATCACCAATCGACCCTGGGTACTTTGCCCGTCAAAAGCCCTACCCTGAAAGACGACAGAGGGTTGGCCTTGAATCTGAAACACAACCCTCTTGGCAAAGCAATCGACATATGCATGATATGCAGCCAGCCAGTCCATACCAAGTATGGCATCAAACTCAAGAAACTCTCGCACTCGAAGATCTACTACGGTCTCAAGGTCCCCCAACTTAAGCACACACCTCTCGCAGATCATGTTGGGGTAGATCCGCTCCCCAGCGGCGGTACTCAACATCAACCAGGTGGAAGCCCTAACTGGTCTAAGTCCTAGTCTATCCATAGCACATCTAGAAATGAAGGAAAAGGTAGAACCAACATCAATCAATACATTAACAGATGAATCACAAAGTGAGTTGATACCTTCCACCAAAGTCCTCGTCGAATCTGGGTCAGGCTGGGTGACGGCCTGTGCTCTGTCTCTAATAACCGAAGTAGATGAACTAGGACCACCAATAAGAATCGGACACTCAGCCTTCTTGTGCCCAACCTGTCCACACTGAAAGCACGTAAGTGGTGGCCTCTGTCCTCCCTGATATGTCTGTCCCTGTCCACGGCCTCTGCCTCGGCTCCCAGTAAATGTGCTTTGCTGCTTTGCCGATGGATGCGCCTGCACGGGGGTAGCTGCAAGTGCTACTGCCTGGGTGGGGGTCTTGTTAGGGGTGCCGCTCGACTGAGTCTCATAATATCTCCTCTTCCTCTGCCTCTGCTGACGATCGCAGCCTCGGTAACCTCCAGACCCACCTCTATGTGACGGCTGAGTCTGCAATGCTGCCTGCTGTTGTGACTGCGGCTGAGGGGTACCAGTCAGCACTACAGAAACTTCAGGTCGCTCATCCAGTCCAGCCATCTCATATCGTAAAGCCTCTCTCTGGACCTCCTCTAAAGTCTGGGCCTTGGATGTAGAAGTCGTCTGTCTAATAGCGACCCTCAGCCCCCGTCGATAGAATCCAACTCTCTCGCTCTGCTCAGCTATCAACCCCCCAGCTTAAGCCTCTAGTTGTTGGAACCGGTGTGTGTACTCTCTAACGGTCATAGTCCCCTGTCGCAGGCTCAAAAACTCTACTTTCTTACATTCCCTCTCAATCTCGGGAACGTAAGCCTCAAGGAACAACTCTCTAAATCTGGCCCAAGTAGCGACCTGACCCTCTATGCTCCTCGTTGATTGCCACCATCTAGCAGCCTCACCTTCCAACATGTGTGTCGAGAAGAGAACTCGGTTTGCCTTAGATAATTGTAGAGTCTCGGCGTTCTTCTCCATGTTGAGCAGCCAGTCTTCCGCCGTCTCTAAGCTGATACCACCCCTAAATGTCATTGGGCGTAGATCCATAAAACTCTTGAGGAGCCGAGTGTGGGTTCTCTCATCTCTCTGTCTATCCTGGGCAAGGGCTGCAGGTGCCACTACTGGTCCAACTGGTGGCTCCGCAGCTGGTGCCTTAGGTGGGGCAGGCTATACAATAGGCTCGGCTCTCTGCCTCTCAGCCTCCAATCAATTTAGCCTCCGCATCAGTAAGACCGTCTAGGCCTGCGCAGCCTCATTAGAGGCCCTAATCACTACCTCGAGTCTCTGTATCGGATCTAGCTCGGGCTAAACAGGAGGGGGTAGTGGTGGCGTTGGCTCTCTAGGCTCAACGGGGGGTCTGCCTCGCCTAAGTGGTGTGGTACCTTGCCGAGGTGGCATATCTATCTGCAATTTAAATTGGAATGCCGGTTATTCATATATTCAAAACAGACCCAACTCTAAAAGTTTTCTAGTGTTGTATGTTAGGTTCAAATATGTTTTATGATTGCTAGCCTTCCTTTCTCTTTATTCGAGTACTTGCTTACTTTCGCTATCATTCTGATATCGTTTAGGTTCTCCACTTATTTGTGTTTGAACCGGGCTTTGATACCAAGTCTGTCGGGACCCCTTCCCTGAGCTAGGCGGCCCGACCGGCATAGTGGCCTGACGAACCCTCTCACCAAGACGAGATCGCCCAACCGCTGTTAAGCCCTTTTTGCAAATCTCATGCGATGGGACGATATCAGAATAATTGAAACCATTAAAAGCCAAAGTAAGCAACAATTCAAAACGGAAGCATTTCATTTACATTAGTTTGTGCAAAATACATACTTAACCATTTAGACTAGTACAACAATGACCAACCTCAAATGAAAAGGGGAAGACCAAAAAGAAACTGAGACAGGAATCGTCAGGGAATCAGGCAATCACTACGCTTTTTCCTTTGTCCGCCACAGAAGAACCTGAAATGGTAATAGAGTAGTGAGCCTAAAATCCACGTGGCTTAGTGAGTAGAAAGATCAGTATGTTAACCATAACTAATATTCCAAAACAATGCATGTATGCATGAGCAATAAAATGAAGTGACATTTGAAAGCATGACATAGTATGAAAACAGTTATAAATAGTGTAACGATTTCAAAAAAACCATCTTAAATTCATGCCAGTTAAAAAAATAATTAGGCTAGGTTAGCTCAACAAAACCCAACCTATGGTCATCGTTCGAGCGGGTCGTAGGTCAGGCGTATCGGCCACTTGAGCGGGTCGTAAGCTAGGTGTACCCCTCGAGTACCCTAACCCCGCGCTCGGTCCTCAAGTGCCATCACTCGAGCGAATCGAAAGCTAGGCGTGTTAGTCACACACCCTAACCCCGCGCTCGGACCTTGAGTATCATCTCATCGTATACCCTGACCCCGCGCTCGGACCTCAAGCCTCTGGTCTCACTACCCGTGTACATCTACATATCTCAAAATCAACCAGATGTATCTAAGTCCCGTGAAACCATTCAAACCATGTCATTTCATACAAGTTTATGCAAGGAACAAAAGCTATAGAAACACCTGAATCAAACCACTCACCTCGGGTCCTGTGCACCGATGTCCCGTCGACAACCGACCTAGCCCCGCTGTACCTTCTCGAATCTGCATTAATCAAAACTCAATCTGAGTTCTATCCGTATAGTGGCCCAATATCTAACATCACTATCTCTACTCAGTTTTGATCGACTCGAGCCATTTTCGTCAATCGATCAAACCTAGTCAACCTTGGTCAATGCGATCATTCTAGTCATCTTAGGTCAATTTGTGCCCAAATTGGGTCCATACAAGCCATTCGGGTCAAGATTGGGTCAAAAGGGCCAAAATTGGTCCAAAGCCTCAAATCTCAACACTTAACCACATTTTCAGCTTAAGGCCCTAACTGCGTAACAACGTTTCCAATTTTTCTGCTGGAAATCCGTTCATTGGATTTGCATCAAATTTTCCAGATCTGTCCTAGACTCCTTAAACATCTCCTAGAATTTAAACCATGATTTTAGGACTTCATTTGATAGTATTCTTAGCTAAGATTCCAGAGACTATGTGTTCTCAGGTTCTGTATGACAGACAGTGAATTTTTGCCTAATTTGACCCACTTATCCATATCAGATTACTCTGAAATTTTGTAGGAATAAACGCGACATGCTTAGGAATTACTCCACCAAATTTCAGCTCAATCCATAGAGGTTTGGCCATCTAATTTAATCTTAGCCTTTTCAGTTGAATCATAGGGACTTCTGGGTGCACACATCCAGGCAGTAAATTTTCCAAATATCATGTGATCAATCCAACCGTTGGATTTGTGTGAACGTTTCCAGATTTGATCTATCCTGTCCAATCTTTCACTAGAATTTTATTTTGTGATTTTTGAAGTTCATTCACTAGGGTTTCTGGGTATAATAACAGAGATTATAAGAATCTCGTATATCCTGTGACAAGGAGTCACTTAGTGAGTTAATTGACCTACTTTTGTAATTCAGAATGGCCTGAAATTTGGTATCCATATTATAGACACATCCAGAGACCTCTCCACCAAATTCCAGCTCAATCTACCAAGGTTTGGTTAGTTAACTGATCTGATATTTCTCTGTCCTGAAACTGGTTTTCAGATTCCCAAGTTTTTCTAAGTTGTTTCAAGTGCCAAATTTCCCTTCTCTACAGCACTGATCTGAGGGTCTATCTTACTGATTTTGAAAGGTTTCAAGTCCCTAAACATTTTTCTATTAAGTATCACCCAAAACAGCAAGTAAGTATTACCCTAATCACCCTCAATTTCAAGTTCCACCATAGCAAGCCTAAGAGATTTCTTTCAGAAAATATTCTAAGTCCTAGAATCCCTAATTGACAAGGCACATTGGTAAGCATGAAAAAACATATTCACAAAGGGTTATGGTTCGAATCTTATACCTTCTTGTACTCCGAAAAGTGAGCTTTAATCACTCCAAAATTTGGCTTGATCCGATGCCCTTATCCACTTCAACCGATGGTCCAAATTTGCCTCCAACACTATTTTTCTGAAAAACTGCTGTCACAGTTGGTGAGCAGCCCACTTTGGCCCTATTTTTGACACATTTATATAGTTTATTTGCTATTTCATACAAAAGAAAAGTTAAAGTAGACATTTCAACCTTTCCAACAAGCTATGACACGTCCAAAACGGACCTTGAATGGATGGTGAACAAGCAGCTCGAATTTCAGATCGACTCTCTCTTCTCAGTTTTTCTGGGTTTGAAACTTTCGAGCAGCCCCCTTTCTTGGTGGTTTCTGCTTCAGATGGCTTCAGGACTGGCCAAACGACTTGTAGGACTTTGTAGATGGTAGTATAAGCTTTCCAAAGAGCCTTAGAACACCCAAAACAGAGGTCAAACAAGGAAGTTGTAAGCTCTGGAAAATGGAAGATATTTTCTGAAAATCTGAAATTTTCAGCTACAATGGTGGTTTTGTTGCATGGAGGGGGTGTTTGCATGGCAATTAGGGTGACACGTGGCCACCCACGTGGCTCTCAAGTCTCCATGCATGGTGCCTAGTTGGCACTACCCATTGGCCACCTCATGAGGTGGGATGGGATGGCAATACCATGGGTTCAAATACCATGAGTTCCCATGGTTTAATGGTTGAAAAATGCAGAAAATTGCTTTAAAAAAAGTAAAAGAGGAAAGGGGGCTTGGGTTTTTTTTTCGACTGGGCTTGGCCTGCTGGGGGCCTGGGCCACCCAGGCCCAAAGCTTGGGCCTCAGGCCCCCTATTAACACATTTTATACCTTTTTTTCTCTTTATACTCACATATTTACATGTACATACATACATATATATATTCAAAAATTTGTATTATTTTTTAAAATCACTAAAATTATCATTTTACCATTTTCTCATTAAAACTCCCAATTATACATTAATTTATCATTTATTCCATTATTTTCTCCTAAAATTTAATAATTCGCCAAAAAATCATATTTTCTTCCCAAAAATTCTATTAATTACACAAAAATTTCATAATTATTTCAAAAATGCTATAATTAATTCCAAAAATTATTTTTCTCAGAAAATTACATTTTCCTTATAATCTCAAGTATTTTCTTCTTAAAATCATAAATTTTTCCCATTATTTCATTTTTTTCTTCGATAAATAATTCAAAATTGGAAAAAATTTGAGGATAATTCATGTATTTCATTAAAATTTCAGGAAATACATACTTTGAACCCGAAAATTTTTATGTACAAAATCATGGGTCGTCACAATATTCATATGCATTTCTATTCAAACATGGGCCTAGTTGAGAAAAATGATCATTGCCACGTTTTTCATCACAAGCATTACAAGATAGACCCAAGAATCACATAAAATTGAGTCCTAAAACTCAAGTTATGACCTCTTGAAGTTTGGTATACTATAGATGTAATTTGTAAATTGGGCTTTAAACAAGCCTTGTTAAAGTTCGTGAACTATTTTGAACCTGAGAACACTTTAGAGGTTATATTAAATCTAAAACCAAGTTTAGGAGCTAAATTCAATGTCAACTAAGACTTAAGTATGTTTATAGGAATCTCGAAGGACCAGCACCACCATGAACATCAAGCAATATATTCCAACTCACACACTTTTTAACTGTATTTGCTTACATATTATATATAAAATGGCCTAGGTGGTAGTAGAATGCACCCTTTATAGATTGTATGATTAAATGCTTATATTTGCATTGATTATGTGAATAATAAGAATATGATTTGAATGTATGTTGTTTATTATGATCATATGCACATGATCATGATAGATTTAGAACATATACATGATGTTGTTCGCGCATGGCATGATATGCATATAAATTTACTAGATAAGTATAGCCTATGAGGATATGTCATTATAGAATCCAATCACGGTAACGATATGATTAAATGAATGTTACATATCACACTCATATGAATGAGGGTATGAAGGATCTATCTTTTAGAGAATTATTATTTAATATGCATGAATATGTTAGTAACCAAATACAAGATCACTCTTAACAAGATAACAACACACTAGGAGGGGTTGATTGCCCTAAGGACAATTAATGGTGGTTCTCTCGTTAACGTCTCGATTAAGAGAATGGTGTGTGATCACACTTAAGAAACTTGATCATGCCTCACGTATCTTCCAAGTCTACAAACTATTGGACATATAGATGCATGGCTTGGACATCAGTGATGTTCTTATAAGATTCACTTAGCCAGAGGTACGAGAATCACCTTAGGGCCGGCCACCCTACCTCGATCGACTGCAAGTGATCTATTGTTTGTATCGCCTAATGTATAGAAGTGATTAATTGTATGATGTGCTTGTTATATTGTTAGGTTGTCTGTGACTTAGAATGATCCATAAGGCTCGTAGAACTCATCGCCTTCTACTTTTCAAATGTAGGAAATTAATGTACCAACTGAAGGACATGGCCTAGAACTTACTATTTGCTTCTTGATTTTTGTGCCTTAAGATGTTCTTAAAAACTTGTATGTACAAGAGCATGAATGTAATGATTAAAAGTCATTTGATTAATGAATGAACCCTGATGTGGAATACTTTTGGCACACCATTACTACATTATGTTTCTATTATTAATACACATAATACTAATGATACTGTGAAAACTAGTTTTAAAACTAATAAACTAGTAGGATAAAGAAATGACCTAGATAACAGTAACACCCTAGAATATGGAAAAAATTGTTTTAATAGGTTTGAGATAAAGATTACAAGTTTAAGTTTATAGTGGATAAGTCTTGCCCTAAGTAAAGTTAAACATTGAACATGAACTAGGTTATCCTCCTCTAGGAAGGTATGATTTTTTTAAGCAAACTCAGTCTGGCCACCCTGACTAGAGATTGCTCCACCAACTTGAATAAGTAATCAAAGACAAAGAACAAGTTTTTAAATAAATTAACTATTTTTCTAATATATCTATGCAAAAAGGTTTTCTACTCTCACATGTATATATATATATATATATATATATATATGTATGTATGTATGTATGTATGTATGTATATGTATGTATATGTATAAGAAAATGATTTTAAATGGTTTTTTTGGATAATTTTATGAGTTTAAGATAAGATACAAGATTAAGACACAAACTAAAAATGGGGTGTTACAATTGTGCTATCTATTTTAAGGATGACTTTGAGTATAGAAGTTCAAAACCTCAAAATGTTTTCTTCAAAGAAGAAAATATTATCATGACAACCCCTTTTATGCGACCTCCACTAATTCCATTGCCACAAGCTCACAAGATAATTGTTAAAAAATGCTCTAACCATCCTAAAGTTGCACTAACACTCATCTAGAGCCTAAAAACATTATTGTAGATTATTCCACAAATGATGTCCCCTTATGAAGTTAAAAAAAGGACTTGAAAACCTACTACTCTCATAATTATGTCACATATTTGCACGAATATGAATATGATGTTGACATGCCCAATAATCCTATGGAATTTCATAAGGTTATCAGTGTGACGACCAATGTTTTGATACACAAAAATATTCGGGTCTGACATATGTATTTTCAAAAATTTTTAATGGAAATACAAGGATTTACCTCAATTTTCTCAATTTTATATTATTTATTGAAGAAAAATGAAAAAAAAATAAAAAAAATACAAATTTGAGGAGAAAATATGTGAAATTAGGAGAAAAATGTGTTTTCTTGAGGAAAATAATTTTTGGGATTGATTGTTGAATTTTTTAGAATTTTTATGGAATTTTTAGAGTAATTAACGAAATTTTTGGGAGAAAAATGTGATTTTTGGTGAATTATTTAATTTTTGAGAAAATAATTATACAAATGATGAAAATTGGTGTATAATTAAAATTTTTGATAAGAAATGATGATTAGATCATTTTTAATAAATTTAGAAAAAAAATCATTAAATTGGGAGGAAAATTTGGAGGAATATATGTATATGTATATGTGTGTGTGTGTGTGTGTGTGTGGAAATTGGGAGGAAAACAAAACAAATAAAAAAACAATAAAAAAATTTATTTGGGGGCCTGGGCGGCCTAGGCCCCCAGCGAACTCGGGTCGCAAAAGCGAGGCTCGGAAGCCTAGCGCCTGGGCCAGGCGCGTGGGCCTGCCCGACCCAGCTGGCCGGCCCACACGACCCCCTCCCTCTTTCTTCTTCCTCTCCCCTGGTTTTTCCCCTTCTCTTGACGAGAAATCGGCTGCCACCAATGGTTTTTAGCCCTCGAATTTTGCCACTTCGGCAGCTCCGCTGGGCAGAACTCAAGCAGAGGACAAATGTCCACCATGTAGGCAACCCAACGAGCCATGTGGGATGCCACATAGCGAACTCATTGCCAAGCATGAAGAGCCCAAATCATGCAACAAAACCATTTTTCTTTGTTGGATTTTTCATGCTTGAACGACCAGATTTCACAAGCTTCATTCTCCTTCATCCCACCGCCATTTTGGACATTCTTGTACTTGTTGGAAAGCCCTCAAACTTCTCTTCAAGCTCCTATAAGCCTCAGCTACCATTGCATGATCGGTAGAGACAAAAACAGCTGGGAAAACACACTGTCCAACACTTGAAAATCCAGAAAACTGAAACTACATGTTGATCTGAACTTCGTGGAACTTGTTCACTATCCATCCAAGGTCAGTTTTGAATGTATTATAGCTTGTTAGAAAGGTTCAAACGTCTACTTTAACTTTACTTTTATATGAAATAACAAATAAATAGTAGAACTATGTCAAAAATAGGGCCAAAGTAGACTGCTCATCAACTGTGACAACAATTTTCAGAAAAGTAGTGTTGGAGGCAACTTTGGACCACCAGTTGAAGTGGATAAGAGAATCGGATCAAGCCAAACTTTGTAGTGATTAAAGTTCACTTTGAGGACTAAAAGAAGGTATAATTTTTGACCCATAACCCTTTCTAAATACGATTTACCATGCTTGCCAATATGCCTTGTTGGTTAGGTGTTGTGGACTTAGAAAAATTTTCAGAACATCCTCATGCACACCATGTTTTGGAGTAATGTTTGAGAGCAAATTTGAGTAGGGCTCCTTATTGTTTTGAGTGAGAATTATTTAATCAAGATTTTAGGGCCTAAACTCTTGCGAAAACAGCAAAGAATAGCCTCGGATTAGTATTGGGACCTAGGATAGATAAGCACTCAAAAACCATAGGGGATAAAACCATACAATAATCTGTTACATGAACAGAAAAGTAAGGGATTAGTTGACTGACGAAATGAAGGCAATTTGAGCTAAAATTTGGTGGAGAAGTCCCTGGATATGTCAATTTAGGAAGTAGGTTACTTAATCCACTAAGTGACTGTCTGTCACAGGGTATAAGGGATTCTTACAGTCTCTGTTATTACACTTAGAAACCCTAGTAAATGATGTCCGAAAATCATGAAACAAAATTCTTGTGAAAGCTTAGACAAAATAGATCAAATCTGAAATTTTTTACCTAAATCCAATGGTTAGATTGATCACAGGAAATTTGGAGAATCCACTGCTAAGAAGTGTGAACCCAGAAGTTCCTGTGATTTAACTGAAAATTCTGAGATTAAATTAGATGTCCAAACCCGAGTGGATTGAGCTCAAAGTTGGTGGAGAGATTTCTGAGTATGTCTAGTTTATTCCTACTAAATTTCAAAGCAATCTGATATGGATAAGTGGGTCAAATTGGGCAAATAGTCACTGCCTATCATACAGAATCCGAGAACACATAGTCCCTGAAATCTTAGCTAATAATACTACCAAATGAAGTCCTAAAATCATGATTTAAAATTATGGATGGGTTTAATGAGTCTAGAACATATCTAGAAAATTTGATGCAAATCTGATGTACGGATTGCCAGCAGAAAAATTGAAACTATCGTTGCGCAGTTAGGGCCTTAAGCTAAAAATGTGACTACGTGTTGGGATTTGAGATTTTGAACCAATTTTGGTCCTTTTGATCCAATCTTGACCTGAATGGCCTATGTTGACCCAATTTGGTCACAAATTGACCTAAGATGACTAGGATGATCGCATTGACCAGCATTGACTAGGTTTGACCGATTGACTGAAACGGCTCGAATCGATTGAAACTGAGTAGGGACAGTAATATTAGATATTGGGCCACTGTACAAATAGAACTGAGATTTGAGTTTCGATTGATGCAGATTCGAGAGGGTATAGCGGGGCTGGGCCAGTTGTCGGCAAGACATCGGTACACAAGACTCGAGGTGAGTAGTTTGATTCAGGTGTTTCTATGACTTTTATTCCTCACATAAAACTTGTGTGAAATGACATGATTTGAATGGTTTCACGGGACTTAGATACATCTAGTTGATTTTGAGATATGTAGATGAACACAAGTAGTGAGACCAAAGGCTCGAGGTCCGAGTACGGGGTCAGGGTATACGATGAGATGAGACTCGAGGTCCGAGCGCGAGGTTAGGGTGTGTGATTAACATGTCTAGCTTCCGACCCGCTCGAGTGATGGCACTTGAGGACCGAGCGCGAGGTTAGGGTACTCGAGGGGTATGCCTAGCTTACAACCCGCTCAAGTGGCCAATACGCCTGACTTACGACCCGCTCGAGCAATGTTGTTGAACTAACCTAGCCTGGATATGTTTTTAACTGACATGAATTTAAGATGGTTTTTTTTAAACCGTTGCACTATTTATAAGTATTTTCATATTATGCCATGTTTTCGAATGTCACATCAATTTATTGCTCATGCATACATGCATTGTTTTGGAATATTGGTTATGGTTGACATGTTGATCTTTCTACTCACTGAGTCACGTGGATTTTAGGCTCACTACTCTATTACCATTTCAGGTTCTTCAGTGGCAGATAAGGGAAAAGGCGTAGTGATTGCCTGATTCCCTGACGACTCCTGTGTCAGTTTCTTTTTGGTCTTCTCCTTTTATTTGAAGTTGGTCATTGTTGTACTAGTCTAAATGGTTAAATATGTATTTTGGACAAAACTAATGTAAATGAAATGTTTCCGCTTTGGTTGTTGCTTACTTTTACTTCTAAGTGTTCCAATTATTTTGATATTGTCTGATTGTGTGAGATTTAGAAAGGGCTTAACAGTGGTCGAGCAAACTCGACTTGGTGAGAGGGTTCGTCAGGCCACTGTGCCGGTCGGGCCGCCCTTGGCTTAGAGAATGGGTCTTGACAAGACTTGGTATCAGAGCCCTAGGTTCAAACACTAATAAGTGGGGAGTCTAGCTGATATCAGAATAATTGCGAGAGTAAGCGATAAAGAAAGGAAGGCTAACAATCATAAAACGTATTTGAACCTAACATACAACACTAGAAAACTTTTAGAGTCGGGTCTGTTTTGAATATATGAATAACCGGCATTCCAATTTAAACTGCAAATTGATTTGCCACCTCAGCGAGGTACAACACCACCTAGGTGAGGCAGATCCCCGCTTGAGCCTAGAGAGTCGACGCCACCACCACCCCTTCCTGTTCAGCCCGAGCTAGACCCGATATAGAGACTCAAGGCAGTGATTAGGGCCTCTAATGAGGCTGCGCAAGCCAAGACGATCTTACTGATGTAGAGGCTAGATCGGTTGGAGGTTGAGAGGCAGATAGCCAAGCCTGTTGTATAGCCTGCCCCACCCGTAGCACCAGTTGTCGACCCACCAGTCGGGCCAGTAGTAGCACCCACAGCCCCGGCCCAGGATAGACAGAGGGATGAGAGAGCCCATACCCGGCTCCTCAAGAGTTTCATGAACCTACGCCCTATGACATTTAAAGGCGGCATCAGGCTAGAGACAGCAGAGGACTGGTTGCTCAACATGGAGAAGAATGCTGAGACTCTGCAGTTATTTGAGGCAGATCGGGTTCTCTTCTCAACACACATATTAGAAGGTGAGGCTGCTAGATGGTGGCGATCCATGAGGAGTAGAGGGTCAGACCGTTACTTGGGCCGATTCAGGGAGTTGTTCTTGGATGCTTACGTTCCCGAGACTAAGAGGGAACATAAGAAGGTGGAGTTTTGAGCCTGCAGCAGGAAACCATGACTGTTAGACAGTACACACATCGGTTCCTTCAACTGGAGGCTTATGTTGGGAGATTGATAGCTGAGTAGAGTGAGAGGGCCAAATTTTATCGACGGGGGCTGAGGGTCGCTATTAGACAAGCAATTTCTACATCCACGGCCCAGACTTTAGAGGAAGTCTAGAGAGAGGCCTTATGGTATGAGATGGTCGGAATGGATGAGTGACATGAGGTTTTTGTCGTACCGAGCGGTACCCCTCAGCCGCAGTCACAGCAGCAGGCTGCATCGCAGACTCAGCCATCACACATAGGTGGGTCTGGAGGTTATCGAGGTCGGGGTCATCAACAGAGGCAAAAGAAGAGGAGGTATTATGAGACACAGTCGAGCGACACTCCTAGCCAGACCGCCACCCTGGCAGTAGCATTTGCAGCCACCCCTATACAAACACAGTCACCAGCAGAGCAGCAGAGCACATTTTCCAGGGTTCATGGTAGAGGTCGTGGGCAAAGTCAGACATATCAGGGAGGATAGAGACCACCCCTTACATGTTTTCAGTATGGACAGGTTGGACACAAGACGGCTGAGTGTCCGACTCTTATTGGTGGTCCTAGTTCATTATTAGAAATAGAGCACAAGCCATCACCTAGCCTGACCCAGATTCGACGAGGACTTTGGAGGAAGGTACCGTCTCGCTCTGTGATTCATCTGTTTATATATTGATTGATGTTGGTTCTACTTTGTCCTTCATTTCTGGATGTACTGTGGATAGACTAGGGCTTAAACCAGTTAGGGCTTCCACCTGGTTGATGTTGAGTACCGCCGCTGGGAAGCGCATTTACCCCAACATGATCTGCGAGAGGTGTGTGCTTAAGTTGGGGGACTTTGAGACCGTATTAGATCTCTGAGTGTTGGAGTTTCTTGAGTTTGATGCCATACTTGGTATGGACTGGCTGGCTGCATATCATGCATATGTCGATTGCTTCGCCAAGAGGGTTGTGTTTCAGATTCAAGGCCAACCCTTTGTCGTCTTTCAGGTTAGAGCTTTTGATAGGCAGAGTACCCAAGGTCGATTGGTGATGCAGCATGAGATTGATACTCTAGCTGGTTTGATTACCATAGATGAATCACATGCCCAACCTTCTATTGATGAGATCCCCATTGTCAAAGACTTCCCTAACGTGTTCCCTGAGGATCTACCCGGCTTGCCCCCTAAGCGGGAGATCGACTTTATTATCGAGATCATTCTAGGGACATGACCTGTATCGATTCCTCCCTACCGCATGGCGCCTAAGGGGTTACAGGAGTTGAAGGTCCAGTTGGAGGAGTTGTTGAGTAAGGGTTTCATCTCTCCTAGTGTGTCGCTTTGGGGTGCTCCGGTATTTTGTGAAGAAGAAGAACGGGAGTCTCTGCCTATGTATTGACTACCGGCAGCTGAACAAGGTGACAATCAAGAACAAGTATCCCCTACCATGTATAGATGACTTATTTGACCAGCTTAGAGGTGCCAAGGTATTTTCGAAGATCGATCTGAGATCTGGGTACCATCAGCTGAGAGTCAGAGAGGAAGATGTGTCAAATACTGCATTTCGCACTAGATATGGGCACTATGAGTTCTTGGTCATGTCGTTCAGTGTGATTAATGCCCCAGCCATGTTTATGGACCTTATGTAGAAAGTATTTCAGCCATAGCTCGATAAATTTGTGATCATCTTCATTGATGACTTCTTGATCTATTCGAGATCCCACGAGGAGCATGCCAAACATCTGAGGATTGCACTACAAACCTCGAGAGAGCATAGGTTGTATGCTAAGTTTAGCAAGTGCGAGTTTTGGCTATCAGAGGTTCGATTTTGGGGTCATGTTGCTAGAGCTGAGGGTATCTCTATGGACCCTACTAAAGTCGAGGCAGTTATCAGTTGGCCAAGACCTACCACAGTGACAGAGATCCGTAGTTTCTTGGGTTTATCAGGCTATTATCGCCGTTTCGTCTAGAAATGTTTGAGGATTGCAGCTTCGATGACGAAGATAACCAAGAAGGATACTCCTTTTGTATGGACTGATAGGTGCGAGGAGGCCTTTCTTGAGCTTAAGCAGAGGTTGACATCGGCCCCAGTATTAGTGTTGCCAGAGCCTGGCAGAGAGATGACTATATTCACGGATGCATCATAGATAAGCCTGGGCTGTGTATTGATGCAGGATGACAGAGTTGTAGCTTTTGCCTATCGACAGTTGAAGGATCATGAGAGGAACTACCCTGTCCATGATTCAGAGTTGGCAGCAGTGGTATTCGCACTTAAGATCTGGCGGCATTACCTCTATGGCGAGCGTTTCACTCTTTATTCAAATCACAAGAGCCTCAGGTATCTGTTCTCACAGAAGGATCTGAATATGAGGCAGAGACGATGGATGGAGTTGTTGAAGGATTATAACTTTTCTATTGAGTATTACCTAGGGAAGGCCAATGTAGTGGCTGACGCTTTGAGTAGGAAACGGGTCAAGACTGCATACATGGCGAAACATATGTCCTAGGAGTGGATGATGCTTGATTATGCTTCAATCATGAGCATCCATAAGTCATCTACTGAAGCTAGAGTTAGTGCACAGATTTTGGCCCAGCCAGTTCAGATTCAGGAGATCACGGAGAGGCAGCCTCGTGATACTGTTTATGATATGTTTAGGGCTTGGGTAGATGACGCTTCTCAAGGAGAGTGGTCATTGGATTCACAGGGTGCACTGAGGTTTAGGGGACGGCTATGGGTACCGGACGATGCTAGTCTGAGGCGCAGTGTACTCGAAGAGCTACACTGATCGAGATATGTGGTTCATCCGGGTGCTGATAAGATGTACCAAGATGCTAAGCGAACATATTGGTGGCTCGGGATGAAACGAGACATACCAATCTTCATTCAGAGATGTGATACGTGCCAGCCGGTCAAGGCTGAGCACCAGAGACCCAATAGATCCTTGCAGCCCTAATCTATCCCAGAATGGAAGTGGGAGCATGTAATACCTAAAATTTTAGTGACGTAATAACCGAAATTTGAGTTTAAAACACATATACGTATATATTTATATATAAATACATATATATAAATTTGTCATTGGTATGCAATTAATTAGTTGGCATAGAAGTATAAAAGAATATACATTAATTAATATTAGACATATAGAATTATTGAGTAAATATATGCTTCTCTATTTGAATAAGAAAATATTATTTTTAGTATAATATTAATATAGAAAAGTATGTGTATAAAATATTAATCAGATGCACTCATGAAAATAATATTTCGTTTAGTATGATGGTAATATACAGAGAAGGTGTTCATAAATGAAAGGTATTCATGAATGAAATATCTCATTTCATTCATCCCAAAGGCAAGAGTTGAGTTATTCTAAATAACTCATCCCAAAATTCCTCTTGCTCTCTCTCTTTGCCTCCTTCTTGGCAACCTTAGTTCTAGTTCTTCTTTGCTTGAGCTATTCTAAATAGTTCACGAAGTAGTAGCCACGAAGTGCTACAAATAATTTAGGAAGCGATATCGAGGTGAGTTTCTTTCCTTTCTTTTAATTTATTATTTTGACTTAGATAATGCTTGCTTGTTGGTTAGCTAGATCTTTGTGCTTTTATTCTTGTTCTTTGCATTTATGTCATTCAATCATCATGTTGCATGAACAAGAGAGTATGCTCTGTAGTTGTGTCTTGTACGATCTTCTACATCAGAAATCGAAAGTCGTTTTTCCTGTTTGAGATAGTATGTTCTGTAGTTGCGTTTCGTACGACCTTCTACATCAGAAATCAAAAATTTGTGCTTCTGTTGATTTATCATGTTATACTGTGGTATGTTCAATTTCTATTGAAATATTTATCTATTATGCTCTTGCACACAAAAGTCAGATTAAATGAGATTTCAACCACGTACCGGTATGGGTGACTTTCTGTGTTCCATGTAGAATTAGAACTGGCTGTCAATACTGACACCAGCATGGAACGGGCTTCAAGAATGATCCCACTAGAAATGGGTTTGAGCTTCAAAATTGATCTCTCTCCCTAGATCTGGAGCACAGAGGGTATTCCCGTTCGGTCTAAATTACGACTGAATTAATATATTGGTGGAATCGAATTAATCTCTGAAAGTGTTTGATTTGCTTGCATTGTCTAGTTGAAATAATGGATTAAATAGATAGAATGATTCACTGGGCCTTTTAGCTCACCCCCTATTTTTCACATCACAGAGAGTTAATCAGCTTGCGAGGAGATTAATCTATTGACAGTTTTATTTATTTCAATATAAGACGCATCGGCCCAAACTAAATCATTTATTTCAGCTTGAATTTATTTTTCGCTATAATGGATTATTGTACTTGAAAGTTTCAAATGAATAAATGAAGAATTTTATTTACCATGATGTCATTTGGTATATAGACTAATGTACACAGGAACCCTTATGCATTTGGGTTTAAGAAAAAGAAAATGTAACACGGGTCTGTCTCCTGATCATCCCACGATTTTTGATCAAAGAGAGTTGAACCGTCAGATGACGTGGAAGATGGGACTTGGGAGGCGGGGTGTTATAGAGCACGTCATGATGGACTTCGTTACAGGACTACCCCGTACACAGTAGAGACATGATGTTATTTGGGTAGTTGTGGACCGTTTGATGAAGTCTGCCCACTTTCTTCCTATGAATACTAAGGATTTAGTGGAGCGATTGAGTCGACTCTATATCAGAGAGATTATGAGGCTCCATGGGGTTCCCCTATCCATTGTGTCTGACAGAGAGTCAAGGTTCACGTCCCAATTTTGGCAGGCATTACAGACTCAGTTGGGGACGAGGGTGAGCCTTAGTACAGCATTCCATCCACAGACTGATGGCCAGTCTGAGCATGTGATCCAAATCCTTGAGGATATGCTACGGTCTTGCATTTTGAATTTTGGTGGTAGCTGGGAGGATCACTTAGCTCTATGTGAGTTTGCTTATAATAACAACTACCAGTCGAGTATCGGGATGGTGTCGTTTGAGGCGTTATATGGTCGACCATGCAGGTTTCCCGCCTGCTGGGTTAAGACAGGTGATAGAGCAGTCTTAGGCCCTGCCTTCGTACAGGAACAGAATGAGAAGGTACAGAGGATTAGACAGAATATGAAGGTCGCTCAAGATTGATAGAAGAGTTATGCGGATAATCAGAGAAGGGTCCTTGAGTTTGATGTTGGTGACCATGTCCTCCTCTGCATTTCGCCTTGCAAGGGGCAGACATGATTTGAGATTTTAGGGAAGCTCGCACCGAGATTTATTGGGCCAATCGAGACCTTGAGAGTATAGGCCCCGTTGCTTATCGGCTAGCGTTACCGCCACAGCTATCGGGTCTGCATAATGTATTTCATGTTTCTATGCTGAGGAAATATCACCCCGATCCCTCGCATATCATTGATTGGAGACATATTGAGCTACGGGAGGACTGTACATTTGACGAGATATCTGTGGCCATCATAGACCGAGCTGTGAAGAGGTTGAGCAGCAAGGAGATACCGATGGTATGGGTGCGCTGGCAGTTCCATGGTGCTAAGCAGGATACATGGGAGACCGAGGATTTTATGATCCGCCACTACCTTGAGCTGATGAGTGTTGCTCCGTGACATGTATTGTCTCTATATTATTGTAAATTTCGAGGAAGAAATTTTTTATAAGGAGGGGAGGCTGTGACAACCCATGTTTTGATACACAAAAATATTTGGGTCTGACATATGTATTTTCTAAAATTTTTAATGGAAATACAAGGATTTACCTCAATTTTTCTCAATTTTATATTATTTATTGAAGAAAAATGAGAAAAATGGAAAAAAAAATGAAACTTTGAGGAGAAAATATGTGAAATTACAAGAAAAATGTGTTTTCTTGAGGAAAATGTGTTTTCTTGAGGAAAATAATATTTGAGATTAATTGTTGAATTTTTAGAATTTTTATGGAATTTTTAGAGTAATTAACGAAATTTTTAGGAGAAAAATGTGATTTTCGGTGAATTATTTAATTTTTGAGATAATTGAAATTTTTGATTAGAAATAATGATTAGATCATTTTTATGATTTTAGAAATAAAATATATAATTTTCGGATATATATATATAAATATATATATATATATATATATATGTGGAAATTGGAAGGAAAACAAAACAAATGAAAAAGAAA
This sequence comes from Tinospora cordifolia, assembly GCA_030144865.1. Taxonomy (NCBI): domain Eukaryota; kingdom Viridiplantae; phylum Streptophyta; class Magnoliopsida; order Ranunculales; family Menispermaceae; genus Tinospora; species Tinospora cordifolia. Next base: position 21,896 of record JAJIYU010001808.1, read on the forward strand.
TAATAAAAAAATTTATTTGGGGGCCTGGGACCCAGGCGCTGGGCCTGGACGGCCCAGGCCCCCAGCGGGCCAAGCTTGTGCGGGCTCGGGCCGCAAAAGGGAGGCTCGGGCTCCTAGCGCGTGGGCCGGCCCGACCGGGTTGGCTGGACCAAACGCCCCCCCTCCCCCTTTCTTCTTCCTCTCTCCTGGTTCTTCCCCTTCTCTTGACGAGAAATCAGCTGCCACCAATGGTTTTTGGCCCCCAGATTTTACCACTTCAACAGCTCTGCCGGACAGAACTCAAGCAGAGGACAAATGTCCACCAGGTAGGCAACCCAACGAGTCACATGGGAGGCCACATGGTGAACTCATTGCCAAGCATGAAGAGCTCAAATCATGCAACAAAACCATTCTTCTTTGCTGGATTTTTCATGCTTGAACGACTAGATTTCACAAGCTTTGTTCTCCTTCATCCCACCACCATTTTGGACTTTCTCGTACTTGTTGGAAAGCCCTCAAACTCCTCTTCAAGCTCCTACAAGCCTCAACCACCATTGCACGACCGGTAGAGACAAAAAAAGCTAGGAAAACATGCTGTCCGACACTTGGAAACCTAGAAAATTAAAACTATTTGATCTGAACTTCGTGGAACTTGTTCACCATCCATCCAAGGTCAGTTTTGAACATATTATAGCTTGTGGAAAAGGTTGAAACGTCTAATTTAACTTTAATTTTATATGAAATAGCAAATAAATAGTAGAACTTGTCAAAAACAGGGCCAAAGTAGACTGCTCACCAACTGTGACAATAGTTTTCATAAAAGTAGTGTTGGAGGCAAATTTGGACCACCAGTTGAAATGGATAAGAGCATCGGATCAAGCCGAACTTTGGAGTGATTAAAGCTCACTTTGATGACTAAAAGAAGGTATATGTTTTGAACCATAACCCTTTGTGAATACGATTTACCATGCTTGCCAATATGCCTTATTTGTTAGATGTTGTGGACTTTGAAAAATTTTCAGAACATCCTCATGCACACCATGTTTTGGAGTAATGTTTGAGAGCAAATATGAGTAGGGTTCCTTACTGTTTTGAGTGAAACTTATTTAATCAGGATTCCAGGGCCTATACTCTTGCGAAAACATCAAGGAATGGCATCGGATTAGTATTGGGACCTAGGATAGATAAGCACTCAAAAACCATAGGGGATTAAACCATACAATAATCTGTTACATGAACAGAAAAGTAAGAGATTAGTTGACTGACCAAATGTAGGCAAGTTGAGCTGAAATTCGGTATAGAAGTCCTTGGATATGTTAATGGTATGTGTGCCAAATTTCAGGGAATTATGAAATTGGGAAGTAGGTTAGTTAATCCACTAAGTGACTGCCTGTCACAGGGTATACGGGATTTTTACAGTCTCTGTTATTACACCTAGAAACCCTAGTAAATGATGTCCAAAAATCATGAAATAAAATTCTTGTGAAAGCTTAGACAGAATAGAGCAAATATGAAAATTTTTACCCAAATCCAACGGTTAGATTGATCACAGGAAATTTTGAGAATCCACTGCTAAGAAGTTTGAACCCAGAAGTTCCTGTGATTCAACTGAACATTCTAAGATTAAATTAGATGGGCAAACCTCAGTGGATTGAGCAGAAATTTGGTCGAGAGATTTCTGAGTATTTCTAGTTTTTTCCTACCAAATTTTAGAGAAATATGATATGGATAAGTGGGTCAAATAGGGCAAATAGTCACTGCCTATCATACAGAATCTGAGAACACATAATCCCTGAAATCTTAGGTAAAAACACTATCAAATGAAGTCCTAAAATCATGATTTAAAATTCTGGGATGGGTTTAAGGAGTCTAAAACATATTTAAGAAATTTGATGCAAATCCAATTTACGGATTGCCTGCAGAAAAATTGGAAAAATTGTTGTGCAGTTAGGGCCTTAAGCTAAAAATGTGACTAAGTGTTGGGAATTGAGATTTTGGACCAATTTTGGCCCTTTTGACCCAATCTTGACCTGAATGGCCTATGTTGACCCAATTTGGGCACAAATTGACCTAAGATGACTAGGATGATCGCATTGACCAGCGTTGACTAGGTTTGACCGATTGACCGAAACAGCTCAAGTCGATCAAAACTGAGTAGGGACAGTGATATTAGATATTGGGTCACTGTACAGATAGAACTGAGATTTGAGTTTTGATTGATGCAAATTCGAGAGGGTATAGCAGGGTTAGGCCGATTGTCGACGGGACATTAGTGCATAGGACCCGAGGTGAGTGGTTTGTTTCAGGTGTTTCTATGACCTTTATTCCTCACATAAAACTTGTGTGAAATGACATGGTTTGAATGGTTTCACGGGACTTAGATACATTTGGTTGATTTTGAGATATGTAGATGTACACAGGTAGTGAGACCAGAGGCTCGAGGTCCGAACGTGGGGTCAGGGTATACAATGAGATTAGACTCGAGGTCCGAGCGTAGGGTTAGGGTGTGTGATTAACACGCCTAGCTTCCGACCCGCTCGAGTGATGGCACTTGAGGACCGAGTGCGGAGTTAGGGTACTCGAGGGGTACGCCTAGCTTACGACCCGCTCAAGTGGCCAATACGCCTGACCTACGGCTCGCTCGAGCGATGACCATAGGTTGGGTTTTGTTGAGCTAACCTAGTCTGGATATGTTTTTAACTAGCATAAATTTAAGATGGTTTTTTTGAAACCGTTGCACTATTTATAACTGTTTTCATACTATGTCATGCTTTCGAATGTCACATCATTTTATTACTCATGCATACATGCATTGTTTTGGAATATTGGTTATGGTTGACTTGCTGATCTTTCTACTCACTTAGCCACGTGGATTTTAGGCTCACTACTCTATTACCATTCCAGGTTCTTCAGTGGCAGATAAGGAAAAAGGCGTAATGATTGCCTGATTCCCTGACAACTCTTGTCTCAAATTCTTTTTGGTCTTCTCCTTTTCATTTCAGGTTGGTCATTGTTGTACTAGTCTAAATGGTTAAATATGTAGTTTGGACAAAACTAATGTAAATGAAATATTTCCACTTTGGTTGTTGCTTACTTTTACTTCTAAGTGTTCTAGTTATTCTGATATTGTCTAATTGTGTGAGATTTAGAAAGGGCTTAACAGTGGTCGGGCTAACTCGACTTGGTGAGAGGGTTCGTCAGGCCACTATGCCGGTCAGGCCGCCCTTGGCTTAGAGAAGGGGTCTCGACAATCAGTGGTCCTAATTTCTTTAGTTGGAGACTTTCTATGGAAGAAGAAATAACGTCTATAATGGTGTATGGGAATTGGTTTAATTGTTATATGGTTGCAAACCTATTGAATGTAAATGGATTTACAAAACCAAAAGAGACTTTAGAGGCCACGTAAAAGAGATAAAAAGCGAGGCTTGTAGCCAAAGATTTTAAGCAAAGGGAATGTATTAATTTTAAAATAACCTTCTCACCCATTTCTACCAAAGGTTCCTTTCAGATAATCATGGAATTGGTAGCTCATTTTGATTTAGAGCTATATTAGATGGATGTCAAAACTTCCTTTCTCAGTGGTGATTTGCTTAAGACATCTACCTAAAACAACCTAATGATTATCTGGTTTCTAGCATGGAACAAATGGTTGGCAAGCTTAAAAAGGTGGTATATGGGCTTCAATAAGCACCTAGACAATGTTATTTAGAGTTTGATCAGATAGTTACCTCTTTCAATTTAAAGGACAATGTTGCTGATCAATACATATATCTAAACGTCAGTGTCAACTTTTATGTGCTTCTTGTACTTTATGTTGATGGCATACTGCTAGAAACTAATGACACTTAGGGGTGTAAGCCACTCAACCAACCCGACCAAACCTAACCATTTCAAGTCAGGTTGGATCAGGTATAACTAGACAATTGGGAGTTCTTTTAATGGTTTCAGTACTAGTAGGATTATTAACCTTGCTTTTGATCCTAAATGAATGGACGAAGGGTATCACTCGAGTCCGGTTGGGTTGGGTACAACTAGAAGTCAGGTCGTGTGTCGTATCTAGCCTTAAAAGGTCAAGTTAGACCCGACCTGACCCGTTAATGTAAGATCTTGCCCAGTTGCCCATGTCACTTGCGTCGATTCTGCCCATCTTGCAAGAATGAAGAAAAAAAAGTAAAAAATTGGTTTTTTACTTAGTTTTCTCTAAAAATTAAAATTTAGTTGAAAGTGAACCCTAGGTTTTTTTTTCTCTTCCTTCTTAGTTTTAGACCGCTACCACCAGCATCATCCACCAGCCAAAGCTTCGCCTTCACCACGCATCAATCACTCAACTCGTCTTTCTCAAGTTTAGGCTTTTAGTTCTTCAGCGCACCCTCCATCTTCATCTTCTTCTATGCCTTTTAGTTCTAGGTATCTCCCCATCTTCATCGTCATCTTTTGTGTCATTTTCATCTTTAGTTCTAGGTTAAAGGGCCCAACTCGACAAACTCATCTAACTCAATCTGACCTTGGGTTGGTCAAGTTGGGCCCTTGTATAACAAGAGGTCAGTTGGCATTGGGTGTAAATTGATGCCACCTTACCTAGTTGGGTCGGGTGATTTCGGGTTATGCCACTTGACGTGACTCAACTTGGTTTCACTCCTAATGACACTATCGATTTACTTGGAACGAAATATATGTTATCATGTCACTTTGATATGAAGGATCTTGGCAAGGCCCATTTTGTGTTAGGGATTGAGATTCGATGTGACAAATCTAAAGGCATTCTCATTTTATCTCAAAAGACCTACATTAATCGTGATTTATGTAGGTACAATATGCACTCATGTTCTCCTAGAAAGACACTTATTGTGAAAGGTGACAAGTTGAATTAATCTTAGTGTCAACTCAAATGCTAAATGTTTATTATGCCTCTATTATAGGTAGATTGATGATTCTCAAGTTTTTATATGTCTTGGCATTGCTTATGTTGTTGGTATACTTGTAAGATACTTGAGTAATTCTAGAATTGAACATTGGAAGGTTGCGAAAAGTGTTGAGATATCTTCAAGGCACCAATGATATTGTTTTAACATATCACAAATCTAATCATCTTCACTTGATTGGATATTTTGATGTTGATAACAAGTCATTTAAGTTTTTTATGGCACGAGGAGTTGTTTCTTGGAGAAGCGTGAAATAATGACTTTCAACTTCCTAAACTACAAAGGTTGAGTATGTAACATGTTATGAAGCTTCACATATGGTTTTGAAATTCTATCTCAAGTCTGCGTACAGTTGTTTCCATTCTAAGCTATTAATGATGTATTATGATAATTCTACTACTGCTACATTCTCTCTTAACATTAAGAGTTTTTCACGCTTCGAGCATATTCAGTATTTGTTTGATAGAGAGAATTTACTTGAATCCATTATTTGTATGGAACACATTCCTACAAAGCTCATGGTTGCATATCTACTACCTAAAGTTTTGGTTATAGAATGTTTCAAGATTTTAATTCTAATATTGGTCTTAGACTCTTATGAAACCTTTCATTGTTTTAAGTTAGTGGGAGTTTTGGATGTTGTATAAATGTTATCGCTTGCAACTATGATGAAGGGATTCTATTTGTCATATTTATAATATTTTTCTTGAGCACATCTTATGGTTATTATATATATGCCAAATGAGACATTAATGGTAGGTTATTGGGCTTCTTTTGAAGCATGTGCATCATTTTACTTAAATGCATGGACCTTATGGAAATGAGGTTTTATTACACACTTTTGGTATCATTTCTATTTCACACTTGCATACCACTGCTTATTGGGTTGTTTATAAGTTCATGTATTTGTATGTTGTCAATTCCAAACAAGTTGAATTGCTTTGGTGCAAAACATAATTCCAAAAAATGCTTTTGCCATGTATTTAATGATTCTATTTCATTTTTCATATTGAAAAATATGAATGACTAAAAATGGATGCTGATATGCATTATTGAAATGGCGAATGTATACTATGTATCAAAATTATTTGATAAAATGTCTAATAAATTTAATTTGAAAAGTAGCCACCAAAGGGTAGTGCTATAAATACACCACTTGTATAATGTACACAAGTGTATAATATATGAAAACAATAAGGATAAATTTTGTATAACATGATAAAGAAAAATACTAAACAAATCATGAAAATTTTAGGATTTTTAACATAAAAAACACAAAAAATATTCTTCAAAATATGGAATCTAAAAGAAGGAAAAATGTATAATATAAAAAAAAAATTTAACATACGATAGATACTAAGGGTGAAATCGGATTTGGGAACGACACCCAAAATCACGCAACTCCCCCTGGTCGGGTGGCATCAATTTACACTCGATGCCATCCGACTTCCTGTGATACAGGGGCCCAACCCGACCAACCTGAGATCTGGTCGGGTCCGGCTGGGCCCTTTCATTTTTTTTTTTTTTTTAAAAGTCCAATTGATAGAAACTTTTTTATATTAAAAGCCCATTGTTTTCTGTGTTCTTTGTATACACGAAATGGTCGAGTTTGATTTGGTCAGGTCCGGTGGCTTACACCCCTAATACATAAACAAGATGAAATATCAGCATCCTTCTTCATTGGGCGAAGACAAAGATCACCGCTTTTTGTTTTTTGTTTTTTTGTGCATATGAATTAGAAAAATCTTTTTTGACAAATTTTCTCTTCTTCTCTGAAAACAACGTGAACGGTGGAATTGGTTTACTAGATGTATCATCTTTTGTCCACTCTTGTATGGTTATCTTCAATTTCGGGATCATAACAGAGTTGCCAAAAATCATTTAATATGAAAATAACCATTTTCTTTCTCATTTCTTTAATGAAAATGGAATTCAATAATGTTCCCAAATAACAACAAAAAATCAGTTAAATAATAAAGTAGCAAAAAAATTTTAAAACAAAAATAGATAAAATCAGAAGAAGAAATAGGAAGATGGAGTTTAAAAATTAAAATTATATTGGTGCCCCATTGTATATCACGAACACTGGTAATTATATAAATATTTTATAAAGATGGATTGAGAAAAATTTTAAAAATATAAAAAATATTTGTGATCATATTTTAAACAATCCGACATTTTTTATAATTTTTTCTGGTAGAAGTTGAGTAGGAGAGGGTGAAAAATGTGAAGGATGAGTTGCAATTTATAAAACATAATAAAAATAATAATTCAAAAAATTGTAAAGATTGAGTTTTCTTTTTTTAAAAAAAGGTCAGAAAAGGTGGATAAATAACGAATAAAAACGGTTGAATTTTCAAAAGCGGTGGTCCTTAAATTTAAGACAAAAAAAAATAGTTGTTATTATCTCGCACACTGCCATTACACGCGACAACTGAGATGACACGCCGTAGCAGGCACATATAATGCCCAGTTGCCCGCTGCGGATGCCCTTTGCAAAGAAACAATTAAAATGACGTCATTAGCTGCAGCGATAGCTGGCCATGGTACGAGCTGGAAAACGACCGTACGGACCAACTGAATCCGTGGCCAAACGGCAAATGCCCGTTTAAAGGCGTATTTTACTCTTTGATTTCATTTCTTTTTTAATATATTGTTCCCTTCTGAAAAAAGGAATATGCGTAGCAAACTGTATTGAATGGTGGTGGGTTGCAAAATAGGAAAAAGAGGACAGTACCAAAAAAGATAGAAAGAAGAAAACAAAGACGAAAAAAGAAGAAAGAGGGAAATGGAGTTGGTGGTGGGCTGCAGCCTGCAGATGAAAAGAGAATACGGGAAAGAAGAAGGAGAAGAATAAAGAAATAAGGAGGTGGTAGTGTTAGAAAGTTCCATCAGTTAATTATTGTATTTAGCTTCCTACCTATCCATGTTGGGTTATGACATTTTTGGTGTCCAAATTATAACAATATCCTTACTAGTAAAATTATAAAAATGTTATTAACATCTAAAGATATTATAATAAATATATTTAATTATTATCAAACTTTTAGTTATTTTAAGATAAGAATTTGGTTTAATTACATTAGGTATCTAAATCTTATGGGTCATTAGTAGGTAAGTAAAACAAGTATAAAACTAAACTACCCATTTATACATTACGATGAGGGGAAGGATTTTGTTTTCTTCTTTTCTTTATCTCTCTAGATTTTAAGTAGTGGTGACAATTTATGACACTGACCTAAACACAACATACATTTAATAGATTTAAATTTAATATAAATGAATTTGAATCAAAATAAATTAATACAATTAAACATGATTAAAATTTAGATTATAAATATAATAAGTTATTAAACTCGAAAATGACATGTCTAACATATTTATAGATAAATTAAAAATTAAATTATATATAAGTTAATTTAATATTAATGTATCTATTAATTTGTTGATAATATAAATTTTTTATTCTTTTAAAAAAAATTTCAAAAAAATTTAATTTATTCTTAATATGTTTTATATTTTTATTAATATTTTTCATAAAAAAATATTTTTAAAATTTCATTATAAAAAGTTAAATAGGATATATATAGGTTCATAATTATAACACGGTTAATAAATAGATCGAGTTTGAGTTTGTGAATTTAATATAATTAATAAATGAGTCGGGTTTAAGTTTGTAGTATATGAGTCAGACCCATTTACGACACGAACTGTTTATGAAACGATGCACAAATTGATACCTTTCATTTTAAGTCTTAATTTTTTTTCATCAAAATTAGATATTAAAAAAAAAAGCTTAAGGGAGGGCCAAGTAAATCTATTATAATTAGTCTCTCTAGTGTTTGATTTTATTAATCAATCTCTAAAATATATGAAGTTATGCTCTCTTTATTATACGAGCGTCAATATATATATATATGTACATAGATCTTTAAGCTGCATACGTGTTGATATTTTTATAAGTAAATATATATGATGTTTGTTACAGATTTTCTGTAATAAATGTTTAAATGACAATATCAAAACCGAATCTGTGTATTTTAAAAAAATTCTAATGACTGCATGAGATGAGCAATATACATAACAATACTATGGTATATTTGATGATGATTGCATAATATATTTAATTTGATATCTGTATTATGGCAATTTGTTAATCATCAAAGTGATCAAATTAAAATGTTTTCATAAATATCAAATTCAATAGATTTAGTTACCCGTAATAATGTGATGCATATAATTGAAATGACATAATAATATATATTTAGTGGCTATGCTATAGTTCACTGATAATAAAATATTTATGTTGGGGCCTCTTTTTGTAACCACTTACGGGCAGCTCGATCGGCACAATAATCAGTCGCATCTACTTTCCAATCAAACTCGCCAATTACTGTTAAACCTCATCACCAAATCATTTATAGTATTCCAAGTGCAAGAATTAAAAAAATAAGCAGAATAATGTAACAACAGCATAAGTCTTTAACATTAATTACATTATTAGAGTCTAACTCATCTTTATATTTTTCAAAAGTTGTACATATTGATTTCAAATATCCAAAATAACAAAACAATCAAAACAACCTATTGTGGACTATGTTGGAAAAGATCACGCAATCAATACATCTTTTCCCTTATCCATATCGGACGAACCTGAAATGTTAAGAGTAGTGAACTAAATATTCATGTGAGCTTAGTGAGTAACGAGAAAATATATCTAAATATATCTACTCAAGTCTAACATTCTATATGTAATGTAATAGACAAAATCATAATCATTCATATAAAAATGCAACAACGAATAGAACACACAATTATCAATATATAAAAATATAATGACCTAGTATGGTGTGAAGTATGTCATGTTCCATGGGTTCAAAATCTAAACTTGGCACCTTTCTTTTAGTTTGAGGATCCTTTGGTCATACTGCTATTCTGGATGGACGCGACCATCATTCAGACTATATTGTTGTATCATCTATGATCGTTGCCTACCAACTAGGTAGTACAGTCGTGGCCAACGAACCAATAAAGTATGTCATGCCCCACTCTTATCTCGGGATTATTACGATTCAATGTGTGTACCTCGAAACTTCTCATCATTAGGCCATGTCAGCACATTTGAAAATTTATATTCTTATTTCAATGCAATATGCAATGCATGTAGCAATTAATTTTGCAACAACCATAAGTAAAACAAAAGGTTAAGTACATAAATCAAATTACTACTCATAGACTACTTGGCCTCTGAACTAATTCAGTTTATCTTGGTCAAACTTGGTCAACTTTAGTCAAACATGGTCAGCTCTAGACGCATGTTGACCGTGATGGTCAACCAAGTCAAATTGGTCAAATAATGCAAATTAACCCTTTGATCACTTAAGTCCCTATTATAAGCACTTAACCAATTTTTCAGCTTGTACACTTATTTGCGCAATATATTTCCTAATTTTCATGTAATTTGTATGTCTAACCATTTCTCACCAAACCATTCAGAAGTAATCAAGGCTCATAAGAGAATCCAAGAAATCTTATTTCGTCCAATTTCAAATTTGTTTGAAAAGGTTTCAACTCACATGAACATGCCCTATCTGAATTAGTCGAAAACATAATAGTCCGTGACAATTTCACACGTTTCCCCAACCAAACCTTTGATTTTTAGAACGCTGATGTTTTTGGACATTCTAGACTGTCCCAACAAATTACACACCAAATTTCAAAGCATTTGGATACCCCTAGCTATGTTTTTAAATTCATGGACAATATATTAAAAATATGATTCAAAAATAGTCATATTTCTTCAAGCAATCTACTAACTATAGCTCATCCAAATTGCTCATCAAACTATAATCTAACAATTGGAACATGTGAGTCACTTAATCACCTTCCTAAAACATAAAAAACAGTAAGGAAATCTTTCATAGAAATATGTTAACATGGCTAATTTATTTGCTTAATCATGCACAACTATATTAGCAAACCACCATGAATATTATGCAAGTTAATCCAACTTTTCAGCAATATAAACTTATAACCTACATGCTTAAATAATGAATTCATACGTAGGATATGTAAGCATGCTTAGATGATCACAAAACCCGCCAAGAAAGTAGGATTTATAAGAACACTTCTCATCCACAACAAAGAGAAGAAAAATCATCACATTTCTCATAACCCACTTAAAATTTCATGAATTCAACTGATAAAGCTCTTAAGGATGATTATTTATCTCACATATATGAATTTCAAGCTCTAATCTGCACCCAACCACTATAAACAAGTCATTACTTCAAAACATTATGCTTGAGAGGTCTGTGATTCTCCTTGGAGTGTAGATTATTTTATTCTTTTTAGCTCAGCTTCCAATTCCCACTTGTGTAGCTTCTTTTCAAGTTCAAAATAATGTTCTAATAGAGTTTAAGTTGTTGAAAAAGAAAAAAAATATGTGAAAGAAGATGATGAAGTAGAGTTGTCACACCCCGACCCTCGCACCGGACATCATGTCTGTCAATATAAAACCCCGTCGTTGAGCGTCGCGCGACTCCAAGCTCGGCGCGTGGTCTGTCGAGGCACCGGGCGTGCAACAGTTATCATCAATCCATACACAAACCTCTATACACGAGGTTTAAATCATTCTTAATTTCAAATAGTCATTTTATTCATGCTTCACTAAGCAGTTGATTTCAAATCAAATTCATCGGATGTTCAAAATCATATGTATACTGGAAATCAAGATAATAGTAGCAAAAACACCAATCGGATCAAATATTTCTAAATCATTGAACACTGTATAGCATACCATAACTAAAAATCATCAGTTTATGAATCAAAACAAAACAGTGTTCAAGATGGTAGACAGTCCTGTGAATACATATACAAAAATATGTTACATGATCTTCCGGTCCAGTTTTAAAATATACATCGTAAAAACTATACAAAAACAGAGAGACAATTTAAACAAAAATATCACTCTCTCTCTTTATACAACCTCCAGTCTCCGGCCTGCATCCTCACTGAGCGCTGGGCTCATGAGTACCTGTAAGATAAAAATGGGATGAGCTCGAAAGCCCAGTGGATCTCCCCTACACATCAA
>JAJIYU010001809.1:0-33488 GCA_030144865.1 Tinospora cordifolia
TTAAGAAAAATGATTATACAATAAATTAAAAAAGTATTATACCCCTTTAAAAATAAACTCTGTCTTTAGCAAAAAATATTATACTCAAATTAAAATATAAAAATAAGTCAAATTTTGAAATATTTAAAAAAAATCCTCATAAAAATACTAAACTTAATGTTTTTTAACATTTTTTTTAATTTTTTTAACTTGCCTTAAAAATTATTATATCTCTTTTTGTCTTAGCCTAAAATATTATATCATTTCTCACAAAAGCATAAAGCCTAATTTTTAATATTACTTTTATTTTTTGAAAAAAAATACGACACTTAAATAAATATATAAAAAATAACTTGATATCTCAAATCTTTAAAAAAAATTTCGAAAAAAGCAATATATGTATAAATACTTAAAAAGTAGCTTGATATATCAAATTTTTAATATTATTATTTTATTTTTTTAATAAAATTATTATACCCAAATAAAAATTATAAAAAATAATTTGATCTATCAAATCTTTAAAAAATAAGTACAATGTATATATAAATATTAAAAAAGTAGCTCTTTTGACATTATAAGTTGTTAGGTCATTTGGTTAAACTTAAGATAATAACCCAAATGTCTTGGGTTCAAATCTTGATTTAACATGTCTTGTTCAGGTTGACATATCATGACACGATTAATAAACGAGTTGACCTGTTTATGACCCGCCGACACGAATTGTCACCCCTAACTAGAGCACAAATCCTTTAATTTCCTACCAATCATTAACCTCTACCTAAACCTCGGAGGCTTGCAAATATTGTTGGCAGAAGACCTAACTTTTAAATTCCATTTCCCACATATATAATTAGTAATTAAATAAAAGAGTGCAACACCCCGACTTCTAAACCTTTAACATTCATCATAAGCGACTTCTAAACCTTTAACATTCATCATAAGCGACGTATTTGTCTTATAGCTTAAAACATAATTACATTTGTATATAGTTACTCTTAATTTCTATTCAAGAACCGAGACATTACTATTTCTCGCATCAATCATTCTCATTTTCTGGTTGCACTAAGACATATTCTAAAATATAAAAAGTGCATAAATAAATTAGCTTCAAAATAGATTAATAATAACATTGAGATCAAATAATCACTAAAAAAAGGTTGTGATTTAATATTGAAATTGAGAACCAATTTGTAGGCCTAATGACCGAGGTTCAACAACTAATATGAAGCCCAGTGGCCGACCTAAAGCTAAACATGGTGGGTCACATGCCCTAAAACCGAAAAATAGAAAATAAAGTTCATTTCTTACAGCATCTGCAACTGAGAGGTGTACTACTATTTATAATTGTTTTTATGTTACTTGTCAGCACAAGTATCTTTAGTGGTTCCCTTAAAAAAAGTAAGTGGGATAAGCTTGAGAACCTAGTGGATTATACACAAAATATATCAATCATTATAATAGTCAAATCATGAAACATGCAAACACTTATTATGCATTAGGTGTTTCTTACAATTCTATTGTATACATTGATGTTAAAACCAAAAGGAATCTCTTCGATATTCCCCATTAGGTTTGAAATATCGGAAGGAACACTAAAAGGCATGTTACCTATTCAGAACCCTATCTCAGAAGTGAAGTCTCAACTCAACTCTCAGTCTTATCTTACTACTGCCACAGTAGCATCGAGACCCACCTTGGGTTGGGAACACCCACGATGATGTCAGACTACTGCCACAATATCTACATCATTGCGTCGATACGTGTTTAAATTTTTTAATCATCTTCAATTAATGATTGCAAGCATATTCACAATTCTCATATCCAAATATAAATAAACGATGCATATAAATTAACAACACATCATGCTTATGACCATATCAATTATGTTATTCCTCACATGGTATACATGACATGTATTAATATTCATGGATAATATAATATGCTATGTACATCATTTAAGGACAATCAAACATTCATGGGTGACACACACATCCCTAGTATGCTTCTAATCAATGCAAATAAACATTTAATCATGCTTCGTATTCAATCCAAAATAATATTAAAGAGTTTAGGGTAGTCATCTCCATGTTTGACGCGTAAATTCTTTTGATATTAATATTTTTAGCTTTTTCAAGTCTTTAACCTTCTTTCTTCACTTGAGAAGAGAGTAAGAAGACTCTATTTTTCTTGAGCTAGAAAATAACTAAGAAGAAAAATGAAAAAGAGAAGAATGAGGGGACTCTCTTTCTGTTGAGAATGAAGAAATGAAAAATGAGATGGAATGATTTGAAGAGAAGAAAATGGTGCTATTTATAGGTATCCTTATTTAATCACCTCATTCTACTATTCATATTTTAATATATCCCACTATCCTATTTCACTACTAATATTTTAATATATACTATTACCTTACTACTAATATTTTAATATATTTCAGCACCTTATTCTACCACTCATATTTAATATATTTTATTTTGATGGTATTATTTATGAGATAATTAGGATAGCGGTATTTTTTTAACTTTTCATATGAATTTACCATTTTACCCCTAAAAGGTAAAATTATCATTCTAACCTTGAGTATTTAATATGTTTTCACCAGTTAATAAACTCATTTCTATAATCTTAATATTCAAGAAATTTTCATGGTATTACAAAAAGAGTCTATTAAATTATTATAAAAACACTTATTAGGGTATTGACAGAATGATTTGAACAAAAGGTCATGACCAAGAAGGTCATATACATTTAACTCTTAATCTTCCAATGAGCTTTTTCAAACCTATTAATTAGCGGACTCATCTCATAGTATTAGTCTTTCAAATCCTTGCCTAATAAATTAGTCAGATCATTGGAGAATACAATAATATCTAAAAAAAAAAAAGCCACAAAGATAAATTATATGTGAATGAGCCTCTTTTTTTCCTTTACCATGGGTATCCCTTGCCCGCACGCGAACTCGAGACTAATCCTCATTCGGTCAGGTAGGCTCCCAAAGATAAGAGGTAAAGCCTCCTAGAGAGTGGCATCTGCACTCACGAGACTCAAAATAAAAACTTCGCTTAAACAAAACGACGAACTCCATGAATGACCCTTTTATTATTATTTGTATTTGTCTTATTATTACTTTATATATATATATATGAATTGAAAAGAAGTAGAGAAAAGGAAGGGTAATGTCATATTGCAACGTGTCGGGTTCCAAGGGGACAAGTGTGGTGAGCCCACGAGCAAATAAGAGTCACATGTCCAAATGTTTCTTCAATGATGTTGGTTGGTGAGCCATACACTGACGTCATCATATCACAATTGTTTATTTATTTATTTATTTGTTTTCTCTCCCAATCTTCTTGCCACTAATTCCCACTTACAACATTTTCAATGAATGCCCTTTTTTACCAACAATCAATTAGTCAGATTGCCTTAATATATTTTATATATTAATATCTACACTTGCTTGTTAATTGATAATTATATATATATATATATATATATATATATATATATATATATTTTTAAAGTAGAAATGTAGTCTCTTGTAACAATAAAAGAAGAAAAATATGATTTAATTATTCAATTCATGCATGTTTAAATTGTATAATTTGAAGGTGGAAAAGAAAATATGAGTGTTGAAAAAAAAAAAGTTCATGTACAAGTGGATTTCATAGTCATTACAGTGTACAAATTCAAAGATATGAATCTGTTTGCGCCGCTTCGTTCACCAAACTTTGTTTAGATGGTGGCCATAAAAATTATTATTTTCCAATCATAAAAGAAAACTAATACCTTATCAATAGTAAAAAAATAATAATAACCATAATCCATGTATATGATCTCGAGGTAACATATTTGAAATGATGTAGATTTGGAAATTATAATTACCAACAATTCAATTTTCAATCATATTTATGTGTGACGGCCTATTTTGAAAATCCCTAAGCCCTCAATAGAAATCCTTAATTAAATTAATTTATTTAAAGATTCAAAACAATTTTTTAACAAAACTTTCAATACTAAATATGACGATCGGGCTAGTAAGACAATATATAGGGGATAAGCTTTATCATTGGAATTTGGGTCATAAGCTAAAATTTAGATTTCTAGAGTTTATATCATAATCCATGTGAAAATAAATCAAACCCTTAATAACAAATATTTTCAATAAAATATAAAACTTTCTATAAAGATAAAAGGTACAAATATTTCAATAATAATGTATTTTTTTTATCTATTTTTGAGAACTAAAGCAAGTATATATAAAGATTAGAAACAAAACTATATATTACACAAATATATATAGATTAGAAACAAAGACTATATACATCCCTATTTTTTCTTCTTTCATTTATGATGATGTTACAACAAGTCATATTTTTTAATAAATCATTATATTTTTTTATTTATATTAATATTTTATAAAAATAATTTAAAAAATTAGTTGCAACAAATAAAATAAATTATATATAAGTTAAACTCAAAATGAATATAACTTATTTAATGACTTGCTGAATAAATTATATTTAGATCATTTGTTTATTTAACTTATCATCCCTTCAATAATAAATCGTGCCACGATTAATAAAAGGATCAAGTTTAAATTTACAATATATGAGTAAACTACTATACAACACAATAACACAAATTATCATCCCTATAAAAAATACAATATATATATATTATAAAAAAAGATAAATTAATTAAATTAAAAAGGTAATTTACTTTTATAATTAAGGGAGAGATTTCTAGTAAGTCAAGGCAGTGGGTAGAAGGAGAAATTCGAGTATAGACAAAATACAAAAATAAAAGCAGCTTTAGCATAGAACTTTTTTTTTTTTTTTTCTTATTAACGTTCCTAGGAGATGCAGAAAATAAAAGATAAAAAATAATGTGATTAAAAAAGTTCAATGTTGACATACCTCTATATAGAACAAAAATACAACCCCAACTCATCCATTTGTCTAACATTCTCTAAGAGAATGTGAAGAACGCAGTGAGAAATATAATAAAAAGGGGCTATATATAATTCATATGATCATATCCTACTTAAAAATATAATAATATCCTTCTATAGTTCTGTATAGAGAACATAATCATTTCTTTCACTTTTTCTTAAAACTAACAAGTGTTAACAGAGACATTTCAATATTATCATAAAAAAGAAAATGCAGAAAAGTAGGTTAAAGTAACCCTAAAAGTAGAATTCAACAACCACAAAGTAGAGGTGAAAGAGATTTTACTGGGCAAGTTCAAGGGAAATCTATCTAGAGGTCTAGAGAAATAAAACCTAACCAAACCAAACCAAACTAACTGTTTAATAACTTAATAGTTTTTTTTATGTTTTCCTCCCTTGTTAGGAAGTTGGCTTGAACACTTCGAAGAAGATAATATATGGAATTTAATGTAATTTTAATATACACAAATCTATGGATTGCTTAGTAGATGGCCTTTGAAATATGTAAGGCCTTCCTCTAGGAGATTTTGAGACCTAATTCTATCCATAATTTGAAGATGATTGGAAGGGTAAAAGCATGCATTACTATCCAAGAATGGGGGACTTGCCCTAATAAAAGTTGTCTTTCATGTCCTTCCATGCTACTACTTGTCAATATTTGGCCTTCAAAAGGGCGTTGCCAACTCTATCGAAAATATAATTAGATCCTTCTTTTGAGGAGGCTCAGGGGTTCATGTGAATGGAAAACAATTGAGGACGGGGGGACTCGCACAAGAAACATTAACATAAAGATGGCGTGTCTTAAAGGCAATCTAAATGTTTTGCAAATGAGGTTATATGCATAACAACATAGATGTATATGTATATTAATGGTCTTCTTCCATCAAAGTAGAATATGTTGCAGTAAAAAGGTTTCCACATTTCACCAGAAGTAATTTAAATGAACTTACAGGGATTGATGAGTAAGACCCACGAATATCCTAAAACACATCAACCATTGACCTTGAATATAACCAAATTGAATGTAATGCGGATTAAAATTGTCAAAACTTAAGGATCAGAAAATCCCTTCATATCATCAATACAAAAGACGACCTGGAAGCAACTCTTTTACCAACCATACTAATCTAACATTATTCCACGGCATAGAAAAATATAATCAAAGAACTTTGAACTCCAAAGAAGAGCGGAAAAAAAAAAGAAAAAAAAAAGAAAAAGAAAACTTGATTACTAACTTTTTGTTCGGAAAAGAAGCACCGCAGTTTAAGCCGCTGCCACATCTATTTCAGTAGCAGGTAGCATTGTTTGGATTGTTGGCCTGATGTACTCATCTTCATCCTTTGGGGTGTGGATGGTGACCAAATCAGGCAATGGAACTGTTGGCCCTTGTTTGCCCTTGGGATCCCATTCCAGCATGATCTTCACCTTGATACCGAGCACACCCTATTCAAGGAAGGGAAGGGGTTATACTTGGACCATTGTCAACTAGAAGACTTTACAAATCAAATACCAATTGTCATGTTAAAAAGTCCTCAGTCATCCATGCATTTTACAGGTTTTTGTGCTATTTTATAAAATAAAATTGCTTAGAAGTACATATTATTTGATTGATTGTGTCGTCACTAAACTTCCAATCTTTGAAACATAGCCAGAACCAAAAACTATGACAGTTAAATAAATCCAAGATATGCTTCTGTTTTGAAATGATAAGACATGTCCTTTCCTAACCCAATGTCATGCACAGTGATTGCAATGCAAACCACAAATCAAATAGTCAAAAAGAATCAAATAAATTAAGAAGCAGACCTGTCTGAGCAGAACGTGCCTCACAGCTGAATCTATATAGTCATTAACTGGTTGGCCTGAGGATATCATGTATCCATCCTTAAACTTCATTGACTTTGCACGCTGTGCCCGGAGCTTTCCACTCACAATTACCTGCATGCGACCACATATTGTAAATTTTGAACCATAGAATTACAGAATACAGAGTGCAAGAAACAGTGTTAAAACAGACCTCGCATCCCTTTGCCCCACTTTCCATAATAAATCTCAGGACACCGTAGCAAGCCCTAACACAGAACAAAATCATTTTTAGGAGATTCATAATTAGTCTTCTTCCTTCAATAGTTTTCCAAGCAAAAATATGTACGAGAATTCAAATGGGGGAAAAGAATTATTAGACCAAGTATTTATAAGAATAAGATCAAACAAATCTAACAAAAATCCAGAACATTGGCAAAATCCAACTGAACAATGAATCAATATGGTCAAAAGCTGTAAAACACACCAATGAGAACAGTTTAAACCAAAAAAAAGAAAAAAAGAAAGAAATGAAAATTTGACATAATTCTCCAAATCTTATCAATATCAAAATCATATATTTACGAATAAAATACATCTCTTTTGTATATCTTATGAAAGAATAATTTCATTTCTTCCCTTATGACAAAGATCTCAAAAAGACAAATCCACCCTAATCGCAAACTTCATTTCTAAATAGATTCTACGTTAGAATTATGAAGTTTCAAAATGACAATTTTATGCTTAGTAAATATGTTAAATATTGATTTTTTGTGATTTTGAAGAATTAAACATATTAATTACTTATAGAGTGACCAAATTTACTCTATAAAACAAGAGGAGAAAACCATGGATGGACAAGATATCAATATCTCCCTTTCACAAAATGCAAGATAAGTTTCAACAATTATTAGAGGCTTCAAAATTAACAAAGATAAGGTCCAATAAGCAGTAGTCATTATTTGTCATTTTATTTACACACACCTACTACTCATTGCACTAGCTTCATGACATTACTATAAAAAAGTATATACATTTTATGGATATTTGAAGGGATCATTACAAGATGTCCTAATGTCCTGGTCTTATATAATATAGAAGATAAGAATTAATTTAGCTAACATATTTGCTTTAAAAATGTATGCTTGTGCTGGGAGTATTTGCAGACCTTTACATATGACTGGCCTGTGCCTAGATTAAAGACTAAGGAAGCATTTGCTAGCTGACACCCAGAATAGAATAAATGAAGTGTGATACAAATCTACTTAATTAATACACACTAGGAGCTATAAATCCCTCCTTAGCCCCTTTTAGGAAGTAGCAGATGAACCAGGTTCATATGGCCACCTCCATGAGTCCATGTGGTTGGGAGAGGAAAAAACAGCTTCATTGAGTTGAGTTGAAAAGTCGCGCTCCAATAAGCTGGACACAACAATGACCACTTGACATAGATAAACCACTAACCATTCAAAGAATAGGCCTAACATTAACCATAGACAGTGAAAAACCAATCAGCAAAACATACTAACACAGGAAACATTCAAGTACCTGAACAAGAACCAGCATAAAGTATCTTAGTGCTAGCAACAACCAACTACTAGTTTAGGACAAAGAGTTAAGAACAAAAAGATTACAAAAGAAAATTGAAGACCATCTAGAAACGATGTGGACAACTGTTGAGGGATTAGACATGAACCAAAGGTATAGACATTCCACATTTTTCAGGTTTCAGTTTGAAGACTTAGTACAATTCAACTAGCATTTTTTTTATTGACGTAATTTCAAACACAAACTAGATGAATAGAGTAGAAATATATTTGCTTCCTAGCATATTTTTGCCTAATTTCTTCAAACTAAACTTTCAAAATCATGCAATTGCTGGTGAATGCATATTATTAAGATGAACAATACAACATACCTCCTCACAGCAAGGCCTCCAAGAAGCTTGTACCGGAGCGACTCGGCCTGAGCAATAGCACAAAGACCTCTGTTATTAACCTTCTCAGCATAAAGCTCCACGGTGTTCTCAGGAAACTTGAATCGCTTCTGCACAACCGAAGTCAATTCTCTAATCCTCCTACCCTTCTCACCTAAAAGAAGCCCAAAAATTTTTTTTTTTAAAAAAAAGGTAAAAATAATAGTAAAGTATGATGAAACTCAAAACTCTTGCAAATCAACCGACCAACAATAAACCCTATTTATCACAAAAAAAAAACCCCAAGCAAATCGAACAAGTCCACCGAATTCTTACCAAGAACATTTTGAGTCCGCGTAGCTCTGATAATGATCTCCGTCCGCATTGGCGTAACCCTAACTTCGACTCCGGAGTAACCATCCTCCGCTAGCTCTCTTGTTAACATCTCGTTAAGCTCCGCGTAGAATACGCCATCGGCAACGAACTGCAACAGACGAAGAAACAGACGAGATTCTCAGTAAACCAACAAGAATTTCAAAAAGAATAAGAAGAAGAAAGAGTTAGACCTTTCGCTTTTTGCTCATCTGAGTCGCCATTATCGATGAATCGATAGCAGAAAATCAATCGAATTTGCCTGTTCGTGAGGTTGCCACACGAAAAACCCTAATTTCTGGAAAGAGAACTTCGCAAAAGAAATGACGTGGGATTTAAGAAGGTAGGATTGCCATCGAACGTTCGGAAACTTAGAAATTGCATCCGACGGAGGAGATTAAATTAAAGGTGTTTTTATAATAAACCCTAGCTTTGGACTAAAAATTAAAATGAAAATTCAATTCGATAGGTTTTTTTTTTTCTTTTTTTTTTTTTTTTTGTCAAAACATGTGTACATAATATAATAATCTAATACAACATAAAGTTTCTCATCTTTACTACTTTTAATACCTTAATAATTCTTAAAGATAATAATATTAATTATTTGTTCTCACTGTAATTTATTTGCATATACAAATAGTATTATTTGTATTATCAAAGTTAAGAATAGAGCACAATAAATTAATAATTATTTTAAATAAATTATTTATTTGTCACATTTTAACCTTTTATTTGTGATATAGAAGATCTTAGGAAATGCATTTATAGAACATATTTTCTTACTCAGTGACATTATGTATAATTTATAGTGAATAATATTATATGTAAAACATAATTAGCCATATTAATATATGTTTCACAGAATTTTACCATATAAAATAATAATAATAATAATAATAATAATAATATAGCTTCAAGTTATATAACTTCAGCGAAGGAATATAATATAAAAAAATATCTACAATATAAAATACTCAAACTCAAATAAAAAAAATGTAAATTACATATCATCAATTTGCATCTTTTCTTTAAAAATAATCTCTTTAAAGCTCTTATATTCTTCACTCAAAATAACAATATTCTCCAATTTTTTTTAAAAGAAGCTAGAAATTATATATATTAATAAAAGATGGATGAGAAATCCAAGGCGCCAAGGCACTACCAAAAAAGAGTGCAAAATGGTTGCCCACCTTGTCATCCAATCCCCAAAAGAGTATCCGCACCCCAATTTAGAATAGGAAATCCACAAAGCAAAAAAGGTAGTTGGACCTGTTTACAATATGGTTTATGTCTACAGAATAGTCCCTAAAAATACAGTTTTTTCTAGATTCACATATAGCTGACCAAATGGTAAAACAGATGAGAAGCCAATATCTCTGCAAACTATGGGGGGTCTCGACCGAGCTGGAAATGATGGTTGAGTTCTCCGGCGACTTGGGCAAACAGGCAAAAGATAGCACTACACTTCCCAGACATATCTCAATGCCCCGCAATTCCAAAAGATATGAAGCACATTGTCCTCACTACCCCTGCACAAGCAACACCAAGAAAGCAAGATGCACCAGTTGGGTATTTTAAACTAAAATTGGATGGAACAGTTTAAGCGGCCTAAGATGATAAGCCATGCTAGAATCTTAGTTTTAAAAGGCACCGGGTACTTCCAGATAGGGTCAAAATTGTTTCTTTCCTCCATATTAGCCCCAACAAAGAATGAATTGTAGCATGATTTAACTGAAAAGTTCCTAATGTCCTCCCCCTTTCATCTCCAAGAGTCATCTTCATCTCTAAATTGCAAATGGTAAGCCTTTGTAACAGGGCTGTGAGATCCTCAATATCTTCATCCTTTAAAGCTCAAAGTTAAAATTTCAGTCGGGAGTAGAGTTGGGTGTCCCCTGGATAAGGATCTTTAACTGGAATAAGGTCACTGAGGGATGGGGAACCAATCTGAACAAACTCAGAAACTCCTCCTTCAGGGTAAGTCTCCTTCCCCAAACATCTTCTCAAGCCTTGATCTTCTTCTCGTCGCCCAGTCTCTAATAGATTTAGCTCAGAAATCTCAGATTAATAGAATGGAAGAATTTCCAAGGCTACAGGCCAATTGATCTAACCTTGAGGCCTGAAATCATGCCATTGTAAGAGGAGCCGTGAATATTGTTAATAATCCTTCCCAATAGAGATGTTGGCTCCGTTGAGAATTGCCATAGCCATTTAGCCGCAAGGGCGAGATTTTTGTACTTAAGCGTACCCACTCCCAACCCTCTGTTATCCTTCTACTGGTAAATCTTCTTCCAACTTATCAGCATCTGAGCCTTCTCAACATTCTCTTCTTTCCAAAAGAATTGCCTAAAAGACCTTCTGCACAGCATCCAACATTTGAAAGATAGACATATAATGTGAGGGAATGGCCTCTAGCACTGTTTTAATGAGGAGAAAACGACCGCTTCTGGATAAGTAACTGTTTTTCTACCCCTCGATGTGCCTTTTGACTATTTGCACCACCGGATCCCAGAAGGATATTCTCTTGTAATTCTCCCCTAGTGAGAGGCCGAGACATTTCATGGGTCATATGCTTGCAGAAATACCCATTATATATTCGGTTTGAGAAAAGACACAGTCCGACAAATTAATTTCCACAATCAAGCTTTTACGAAAGTTAATTTTCAAACCTAAGATTAGGGAGAAACTTTCCAGTGCTTTCGTAAGCATCCTCCTGTTGCACTTATCATTGTTCAAGAAGAAGAGGGAATCGTCAGCATAAAGAAGATGAAACAGACTAATTTTCTTCGAGCCCACCTCGAAGCCCTGGAGACCATGTTCCACAGCTTTCTGCATGATGTCGTGTAGACTGTTCACCACTAGAATGTAAAGGAAGGGAGAAAGTGGGTTCCTCTACCCCAAGCCCTTGGATGCATGTAACTTTTTCCTTGGCTGACCATTAATGATAACTGAATAAAAGACTGAAGATAAGCAGCCCAAAATCAATTTTCGCCATATGGTGCCAAAACCCTTCTTTTTTAGCACGTACATGAGGTAGTAACACCTGACAGAGTCGTAAGCCTTGGAGAAATCAATTTTGACGACTAGCCCCTCTTAACAACTCTCTTTGTAATCCTCCATAGCTTCATTAGCTATTAGAACTGCGTCCAAGATGTGGTGGCATTTGACAAAACCCAACTGAGTCTCCGCAGTAATGTCTTCAATCTCCTCATTAGAATTCTAACAATAATCTTATAAAAGCTGGAGACTAAGCTAATGGGCCGGAAGTCCTCAATTTTGCTTGAGCTGTTTTTTTTGGGGAATGAGCTAGATATATGTTTCATTGATGCACCTGTTGATGATACCTAAATTGTGAAATTCAGAGATAGTGCTCCAGATATCATGTATTAGCAAAGACCAGTTCTTTTGGAAGAACATCATGGAAAAATTGTCAGGACTTGGAGCCTTCTCCCTGTCGCAGCAGAAGACCGCTCTCCGACCTCCTCTTCCGTAAAAGGTCACTCCAACCAAGAACTTTGATTCTCAGAGATGGGCCTCCATTCAATGCCTTCAATAATCCACCGTAGAGACTTAGGATCTGAAAATATATGCGAGAAATAAGAAAGGATATGTTACTGCATATCTTCCATGGAATCTAGCGAGCCTCCTTCTTCGGTCTCCAAGTTCGAGATGAAAGCATGGGACCTCCGGATAGAAAGAATTCGATGGAAGAACTTAGCATTGTTATCACCCTCCTTCACCCACTTTACTCTAGTTTTTTGGCGAGCTGCCCTCTCTATTCGTTGATCAATTGAAATAAGCTAATTCAAGATAATAGTTTTTTCCTCCTTCTTCTCATTATAATCATTGGTTTGTTCTATCTGACTATCTACCTCTTGAAGCTTCTTAGAAAGAACGAGATGTTGACTAAGGTCTTCAGACTAAAAATTCATGTTCCACTCTTTGAGATTCACTTTTAGACACTTAAGCTTTCGCATGAACTTGTATCTCGGCCAGTGGTGAATTGAAGGTTTGTTCCACCACATCTGCAAATTAGCCTAGAAGTCAATTCTATCCATCTAACCATGTTCGAACCTAAATGGGGTAGGGCCTTACACCATCAAATGGGAATCGAGTAGGATGGGTTAGTGGGTCGAAGTAAGCCTTTGCAAGGAATAGTGAGAAGATGAGGGAAAAAGGTTTTCCCATGAAGAATTGACGAGGAACCATTCCAACTTGGATAGAACCACCTGTTCCCGATCATTCATCCAGGTGAACTTAGAGTTTCTCAGCTCGATGTCCCTCAGGAGGAGTTCATTGACTAGGTCGTCGAATTGAATCATGGTCAACGTTCTAACAAAGAAATGAAGTTTTTCCTCCGACTTCCTGATGGCATTGAAATCACCCCTAATACACCATGGCCTATTGAGCAGCATCGAAAGGGTAGCCAACTCCTCCTAAAACTCAGTTCTTTCATTTCCTTGGCAAAGCCCATATATGGCTGTGAACCACCAGTTCGACATCCTAGAGCTCTGGATCTTGATCGACAAGGAATGAGGCCCCGTGAACATATCTGTCACCTCGATCACCCTAGTATCCCAAGTAACGAGAATGCCTCCAACGGCGCCCTAGGCGACAAGGAAAGCCCATTTAATAAAGTGCCTCCGCCATGTTTGGGCAATCAAGATGGAGGACCATCCTAGAGGGCGATCAGATGAAGTTGGCAGCAGGGATCGTGTGGCGAATGAGACACATCTTGCCTCGAGAGACATTGCCCCTTATATTCCAAGATTATATCGGCATTGAACCTATTAAACCCAGTCAACATACTAGCTCTTAGTCTGAATTCTCCATCTGAATCAACTGAATGTCAATCCCTTTTAAAAATTTCACCAATCTCCTGTCCCCTTCTTCCTCTTTGTGGGTGTTTTATTCCTCCGACTAGCATCGATCATGTGGCGAATCCATCTCATCTATCTCACTGCTCTTTTGTAGTCGGGAGTCGTGGGGTTATTCGATTGGATAGAAAAAACTTGCATCATTATAAGGAGAAAGAAATCGAATAACAAAACATATCTTTGGGTTACTTGAGGTATCATTGTTGAATTTGAATTTCGTGCCCTTCTCTACTTTGCCGAGTTTACGATCGAGGTGCCTCGGACATCGGCGTTCGCTAAGACCTTTCCTCTAACTCTGAAGAAAACTCCTCGCACGCGATCTCCTTTCTTTTCTTTTGGGCTGCGCTCGTCTATTTGATCCATCTGTTGGAACACCTTAGGTTCCCTCTATTTCGCCTACATATGTGTAATAAGGGCCCTTCAGGTGGTGCTAGTGAGCTTCGGTCCTTTCCTAGCCGAGCCTGCTTCTAATTCAAGCCCATGTCCCCTTGAGGACCTGAGAAGCTTGAGGAGCCCTTCTAAATTCTAAACTAGTTTCACCTGTTTGGGAGGCCCCGAGGCCCTAATGATCCTAGGCAACCCATTGCCCTCTTCGTTGGAAATATCTTGGACTTCTGAAAGCTTCTGCTCAGGAACGTTAGCTCTACACATACGACGTTGAACTTCGCTGTCTGACCTCTTTTGGCTAGCTTCAGACATAGGTTAGCGTGCTAATGTTGCCATCAGAGGAATTGTTTCTAAACAATCCTCCTTTACCGGTGTCGCGATCCATCAGAGATCCTCCGACACTAGCAATTTAACTCTCTCCCTTTTTGATCCTCTTTCTTAGCTTTCTCCACCTCCTGTCCCCAGTTTTTCTGTAGATCATGGATTCTCAACTCTATAACTCCATCGTCATCGTAAATTTCGAGTTTCGCTAGCAGAAATCCTAACTCATGGCCCCAAACTTTCATTATCACTAATTCTCACAATATGTTAGAAAGTGTTTCTACTACGATGTCTAACAGTCTGCCACATTGCTCGGCAAGGTCCAAAATGAAGCTGAGTGTCCATTTTTCACCAATATACCTTCTATGTCGATCCGGCTATCCCAACATACGATTTGTTTTTGCTCCCATAACTCATACTCATGCCATACCTACATCGATATATCCATCTGGAACTCTACCCTTGAAAGACCCATCAATTTGGAAGTTTTGTCTTCATCCCTGCAGTGGAGGGTAGTTCTTCCAGCATCTATGATAGTTAGGTGAGGGTCCCAACCTATAATCAGAAAGAGTTCCTCCTCCACCTCCTAACATGAATAGAAGTCCAAGTTCCTTATAGCCTTCAACTTGTTGGACCGGATGTCTGGTTTATTGGAAACTTCCTCCCTTCCAATTTTTCTTCCCTCTCGCACACCCTATCACCTTTGTGTAAATCTCAGGTCGAATGTTAGCCGAGCCTTGTTCTTTCTCCTCGATGATCTTTCTCGTATGGGATCTCGTCCTCATTTGTGATCATCTGTCATCAAGCTCCTTCAATATGCCTTCCAAAATTACCACTAGAGAGTTCCACATATTCTTGTCAAGGTCTTCAATGCTATGTGTATATTGGAAAGCTCTTCTGGCCAGCTTAGCAATCTTCATAAAACTCCTACATCAGTTTGAATATGTTTCAATAAATATTGTGTGGCTTTCCAACCGTCTCACCCTTTAAAACTCTCCATTCCTAGGAAAACTCGTGGTGTTTCTCACCTCGGTACTTAACCAAGAGATATCAGTCCTCACTAGGGACAAAGCATACATAGCATTCTTAGTCAACTCTTGTATAATGAATTCTCCGGTTCGTGTAGCCACCTCTAGTTTCCACAAGTGTTGATTGTTGTATGTGTTTTCCTTATTACCTCCACGCGTCTCCTTACCGTGCTTCGTGAACTCTTGTCTTTGTCATCGAACCTCCGTCCATTTACTATCCTCTCTCCGGTCGATCTATTATGGGATTCTCCAGTTAGGGAGATCCTATAATTTTGCTTTCCCCGCCCATTCTATGCCTATTCTCCAATTTTTAGAACTATCATGCAAATAAAATGTTATAAAATAATAAAAGAATAAAATGTTATAAAATAATTAAAGAAATACAATATAAGAAAATAAGAACTATGAAGAACACAAAGAACATGATAATGATTTCTTTATTTCATCTTGAATGATCTTACAAGATTATAAGGAACCCTATTTATAAGTTAGAAAATACATTATAATTAATACAAACACATTCATATTGATGCACATATTTATGGTATAAAAAAAGTAATACATGAACTTCAATATTCAAAGTATAAAAGGATCTATATGGACATTCGTACTTATTATAATATTTATAATAATAAAATATTATTTCTTTTATAAGCCTTAATCCTTAAATTTGATCATTGAATTTATTACATGCATGTTATATTCAATTCCTGTTTAAAAAGCATTTAATAGCCGTAAATTAATTTATAATTTGTTGACTTTGACTCACAATAATAAATATTTTAGGTACTGTGATCTAGCTACCTCTTGAAATATGAAAATAAATAAATAAATAAATCTAAACAACCCTTTAATTCATTAAATATTCATCCTTTAAAAATGCAAACAATAACAATAATTGCTCAATGTATGAATAGTTTAGTGACTGCAACAACTTTTTAATTAATTCTATAGCAAAAGTTATTTTTTGAACAGTGAGTAGTTAATATATCAACATTAATCTTTTTTTTTAAAGTTATCTTTTATCTACATCTTTAAATATCTTTTACAATTAAAACTCATTTACCAAAAATATCCTTATCATTAATTTTTTTTCCCCAAATTTTTTAACTTTTCATTAGGCCAATGAACAATATAGTCTTTATAATTTTAAAAATATATATATTTTTTTCAATGGGCAAAAAAATATCTTTTGGACATCAAAACAAGTTAAAAAATTAGTCCACAACGAGTATCATCTTTTTTTTTTTTAATTCCTTGTAAACACTTCCATTGTAAACATTTTTATAGAAGTATAAATAAATGAATAATATATATATATCATCTACTTCCGAAAGAAATCGAAGACTTCCTTGGGAATCTTACAAGATCAATTTGTTCTTATTTCTCTGACAAATGGTCATAACTTCATCTAGATTCGTATACTACTAAGAAATCCACTAGAGATCAGAAATTGTTGAAGAAACAACAAAATGTTTCTTTTGTCCCTTCAAGGCGATCAAAAAATAAAGAAATGGTTGATATATTCAAGATAATTATATATTTAACAAATATCGTCTCAATTCATCCTATTTCATCAGATCTGAGATGTAATATGGTTCCGAAGTATGTACCAAATATAGACAGTTCTAATAAGATTTCATTCTTAAACCAAAATTTATTTATTTATTTTTATTTCATCTATTCCATAATCAAAACAGGGGGATACAAAGTTGCACCACGATTTTGAATTAGAAGAGAGATTTTAAGAAATGACAGATCAATTAATTCTATCAATAACCGAGTCGGATTTAGACTTTTATAAGGAATCTGTCTTTTATAATTACAAGGAGACCCATAGTTCATTTTATATTTTATAATTGGGCCGGGTTTTAATTGTTAGTCCCGGCCCGGTCAATACACACCACCTTACAACCGTTATCCAGTTGGATAGGGAAATCTCTTGCTCTCTCTCTATCTCTCTCTCTCTCTCTCTCTCAGCTCTGGAAATTGTGTTTCAATGGCAGCTTCTGTATCCTCCTCTCTCTCGAATTACTCTTTTTTCTTCTCTCCTTCTCAAAACCCATTAAAAATCTCAAGTCCCTTCCTGATATTCAATCTTGTAAAAAAGCCATCCATTCTGTGTTGCTCCTCCAAGAGGAAAACTGGTTTCATGGATCAGATTCTTGACTACATAGAAGGCAATTAGATTAACATTTTCTTTGTATTTTATTGTGAATTTATCGTAAAGGGTATGTTGTTTTAGTGTCATTTTAATCTTTGAAACTACTTTTTTTAAATAACACCCAGATTATGATTTTGTAGGAGGACCCAAGTTAAGAAAATGGTATGGAGCACCTGATATGCTTCCTAAAGATGGTAATCTTGGTGATGAAGAAGAAGAAGATGAATCATCAGGTGATGCTTGCAGGAAT
Organism: Tinospora cordifolia; assembly: GCA_030144865.1. Lineage (NCBI taxonomy): Eukaryota > Viridiplantae > Streptophyta > Magnoliopsida > Ranunculales > Menispermaceae > Tinospora > Tinospora cordifolia. The sequence continues at coordinate 18,045 of JAJIYU010001809.1, forward strand.
ACCTCTTTTTTTTTTTTTTCTTAGTGTTTAGTTACATAACATGATGATTTCTTGAGAAGTGTTCCCAATTTTCTTCTTGAAGCACAGATGAAGAAGAGATTAGAGATGCTGTGCTGGTCACTGATGGAGACAGTGAGATTGGTCAGGTAGAACGTTTCAGGATCTTTTCTCTTGGTCACTGAAACAATTTTACGCATGCATATAGTGTTTGATTCCACTTTTTCAAGTGGTAGTGCATTGGAAATTTCCCATAGGCCCCCATTTGCTTGCATGGTAGGAGCGTTGTTGCGGCGTGACATTGACGAAAACACCAAGTTGGGACATTTGGATAACCAAATTTTCAATTGCATTTTCCATTTCAAACACAATTCTAGGAAGCTCCAGTCATCCAGCTTCCGCATTTAGCATTAGCATTGAGAGAAAGCAAATGTCAGTGCCCTCCCAAATAGGACCGTAATCACTTATATAATCAGATTATTGTTGTTAATTTTTAGCATTAACGAGATGTTCCAATTTGAGTTCCCTTCAATTTAGTTGTTTTTTGTGTGGGTGTTTGTGTGTGTTTGTGTTTGGGACGATCATAATCACTAATATAAGTAGATTATTCTTGTTAGTTTTTAGTACTACTAAGATGTTCCCATTTGGAGTCCTTCAATTTGGTTATTGTGTGTGTGTGTGTTTGTGTGTTTTCTTTCTTTCTTTCTTTCTTTCTTTCTTTCTTTCTTTTTTGATATTGGTTGATACCAAAAGCACAAATCTCCCTAGTCCCTCCAGGCACAACCACCAATGCCTTTAGTCACCATTGGCCAACATATTGGTAGGTGGCCTGAGTCTGGTTTCGAATTCTCCACCTCAAGGTTGGGGCCACTTGCATGAATCCACTAAATCCTAGACCCTAAACTCTGACCCAACTTGGATAGTCATATTATGTTCTGTAAAGGGTTAAGCATTTGCTGTTGATGATCCTCTCAAAATGTTTATTGTCCATATAGATGGTGATATTGTCATTGATTGTTAAACGAGCTAAAGTGAAAGCTCTAGTGAAAGATAAGAGAGCTGCCATGGAAGCGTTTGGAACTTACGTTCAGGTAGGAATGTTCATGACTACAAAACTTACTGAATTATAAACCTATGTATTCATGCCTTTTTCGATTGATCTTTGCTTGCTTGACTCTGTGTTTGTTGAAGTCAATGGCTGGAGATACAAGTGATCCATTGTTCCTTAAGAAAGCTTTGAGAGGCGTTCGTGCTATAATCTGCCCATCAAATGTAAAACTTACTCATGTGTATTCATTCATGAATTTCTAACTTTACCATCGTACAAACTTTTGATTATTTTCAATATAATTCTTTGCATAATGTGAACAATAGGATTTGAATTGAAGATCTTTTGTAAAACCATTCTATGCTTCTTTATTATGTTCGAATTCACTTCACTTATAAGCAATAGCTAGTAATTATCAAGATATCAAGCTACCACCAAAAGGTTTGCTGTTGGGTTTCTTCATTATTAAAAAAATTAATTACTAATATTGATGCTAAAAAAGATAATATAGACAACTCAAGAGATCTGAAAAGGATGTTGTACACAACCTTACCCCGACATTAGATAGTTTTTTGTTTTTCTTTTTCAAATTCCCCTATGGCCTCCAAGTCACAATAGAGCAACTTCAACCAAAAAATAACAATCGGTCTTCGAATTAAGAACGACTAAAAACCATGAGGTATTGGTTTAGATGATATTGAGCTCGATCCCATTAAGCAAAGTCATGTGTCCGAAACTCCCTTATGTATAAACAAACTTTGCGAGAGAAAGCTTTGCTGCTTATAGGGTCCCTTCCTAGCTCAATTCTGGATTTGTCAAGTGAAACTCAAATATCAGGGTTCTACGACTAGAAAGAAAAAAGAAAAACTAGGAACTCCTAGAACTCCTTGTGGTTTAAGGTACTCCCAGTTGGATGCTTTGCAACAACCAAATTAGAAGTGCACTAATTTTGGTATTTCACTAGTTGAAATTTCATTTGCTCTTTGACATTTCTGTGAATGGAAACTTTGTATTAGTGGTGATAATGAAATTGTTCTGAAGAATAGCCTTATTTCCCCTAGGAAGGATTCTTATCAACTATTGGGAGCTTGAAAGGGATACAACATATAGTTCTACTATCCCAGGTTTGTAAATCACTTCACCTTGAAGCATTAGTTAAAAACTATACACTGCATTTGCCAAGATTTAATAAGGGTAGCAGTTGGCTGCTTATAGTGGCAGCAGTGGCATTCAAGCGTTGATGAACAGCAACAAAAGCAAATTAGCAGAGAGAGATGAATTAATGGTGATTGACTCAGGCATTCCATACACAATAATCAAAGCTGGCTTGTTGCAGAATACACCAGGTGGAAAACAAGGCTTTAGCTTCAACAAGGTACCGTTCATTCAATTTTATTTTCTCCAAATCAGAGCTATACACAACGCTATATTTTTCTCTTGTAAGCTTTAAATTCATGAGGATTTAGGGTTTTCACATTCATCAGAACTCAAGTTTAAGTATAATTGAGCAAGAATAGTGATACTATGATATAATGTTTTCTTATGAATCATTCTTGAACAAGGGTGTGCACGTGCTTTTTTCTTCTCTTTTTCATGACAGGGCAGTGCAGCACAAGGCAAACTCAGCAAAGAAGATGCTGCATTCATTTGCGTTGAGGCCCTTGACGCAATACCTAAGAAAGGACTCGTTTTCGAGGTCATTCCGATTGCTCAATGACTCCCAAGATGACATTTTCACAAGATTTCTTCTGCAGCTTCTATCTAATGAGCCGTAGAATTATTTGTTTTATTAACAAACTTTGCTCACACTCGTTCACCAATTTGGTGATTTGGTTGTGCAGGTTGTGAATTGTGAAGAGAAAGTTTTGGACTGGAAAGAATGGTTTGCTTCTCAGATCCAGAAGTCACAGCAATTCCAATAACAATACCAGTAAGGATTCAGATCAGAAACTCCACTATTTCCCTTGTATGACCATAACTGTTCTAATTACCAATGTCGTTGTAATTATTTGAGTATTAATTGAATGTGAGAGTTGAATAAATCAAAATGTTTTCCTATGGAACAATGGGTGTGTCTGTTCGTGTTGTGAGTATAATCCGCTGAGCTCCTAGGGTTTATCTAGGGTATGATATCGAGCTGAGCAGCATAAAGAGTGAAGAAGCCATTTTACTGTATAAGTTCTCTATTTGCTGTTGTCACTATACATTCTTAAAATCTTTGTACAACAATACATGATCATATATTGGCACTTGTTTGATCCACCTAACAGTGCCAGAGACAGTTGAAAATATTTAGGACACAATTAACAAAAAGAAAATTTCTTATTGCTCAATACAGCACAAAAATAATTAAGCTTTCAACAGGCCAACCTCAGGTTTGAAGCCCAAAGAATCGATCAATTTGATCAAAGCTATATAGAGTCATTGCAAAAGCATTGGCTTATTGTAGCTTACAACAGTACTACTTTGCAATAATCATCCATACTGTCATAGCTACATAAAACACACTCGCCATTCTACTCGGAGAAACAGCTCCTAGAAGCTTCAATCACCCAATTGCAGAACAGATAAAAATCACAATAAATACATTATTTTGTAACAGAATTATAAGATCAGATGTATTTTGAATATTTGATTTTGGATGCCTTGGCTTGTTATGTGACTGATCGAAATACAGATCCTTATGGAGAGAGCTCAGAAATCTGAATGATATATGCAAACTAAACTTGAATGAGTCACAGGAGTTCGGCAGAGAGGACATTCAGGCTTTTCATTGCACCACTCCATAATGCAGTTCCTGAAATATATTAGAAATTGGTTAAAGTTATTTTGGGTTGTGGTAGCAATCCTTGATAGTGTGTTTGGTTTCACATTTGAAAACAAGTAACTTGTTTTCAACACTATTACCCAGAAATTAAGAGAGGAAACATCTTGAAAAACAATGCTCAGTGGTTTTTCAAGAATTTGTTGTTGAGGTAAGCAAGTTCAAATACCAGTACCCCTAAAACAAATGCATGCCTCAAGCATCCCTATATATATTTGAAAACAAAAAACTCTTTCCACAACACAAGCGACATGCCACCTTATATTTTTGACGGTGCAAAAGTAACAGTACCAGCAAAAGACATGACCACAAGGTGTTGTAGTCGGGTGCTGCCGTGTACTGAGACAAAGTGTACATTTGCTGGCTCCGCTTGTTCCTTGAGCCTGGAATGCAAACACATCAGTAAAAATTGTGGAGTCCAGGAGCTAATTTTATATCAAAATAAGTCATGCAATGTGATATTTTGTTAAGACAAGAACAACAAATTTCAGAACAATGTCACTTCTAAGTTCTCGACAAGTATCATTACGTTAACCAAGCCCCTAGATCACAATTTTTGGCATCAAGCAATCGTTAGCATTTGTTCTATCTCTTATCAGTTTTTTTTCCCTCAAAAGATCTCATTTCATGTATAATATTTTTAGATGCATGATTCAAGATGACTAATGATAAGCATGGTTGAATGCAGAACAATATAAAACGTGACTCAAGAAATCTTTTACAAGGAAAACTTTTCTTTTATATTCATCTTTTTACCATTTGCCCGTCTCTTACCTTTTTTTTTTTTTTTTATGGCTCACTTAGAGTCAGATTTTGTAGTTTAGATTTTTATCATCTAAATTTTATAACCTTTACAACCTCATCTCTTTTTCAAATGAAAGATGGATTTACTATCCATGAAGACATTTACAATTTTTCACACAAAAAAACCAAAAAACAAAACAAATATCACCCATGTTAAGCATGTTTAACATATCCTAAACACACTTGGTCCTAAGCTCAGATAAAGGGGAGGGTTGCCTTAACCTTTGTCAGATCACATGTATCTGCTAAACTGAAGTACAGAAAGGACTAAATGTCGACTTAGCCTTTGATAAAGTTAAGTGGAAAAAGCAGATATATATAGCCTACCCATGGAATTGCAGAAAAGCTTGGTTGAGTTGAGTCATACCATATCACAAAAATAGTGCACCTAATGCACAAGGTTCTTCCCATTGAAAGGTATTTGGAAGGAACAACATAGACAGTCTTACCTCCACAACAAAGAGGTTATTTCCAGATATCATTACTATACAATATCCGCCATATTAAATTAATTTTATTAGATTAGTTTTATTACAATAATTATGAACTACTTAAAAGTATATAAGCATTTCTGATATTACGAGCACCACTACAATCATGAGTAAAGAAATCCAATACCCAGGCAGAACAAAAACTGGTCAACCAAGAATCCAAGTTATACCAATACAACAGCAGATGAGGAAACAATAAAAGATGTACCTCTGATACACTTGAAAGATCGGAGGACCAGCTACTCCGGTCAATATTTGACTCAGCAGTGATCAGGTTGCCTTCTTCATTCAAAACAGGCAATCCTCGACCTGTAAACTCATGACATGTGAGAAAAACAGGCAGTTTGATGACATAGCAAATGAAAATGATGCCTTCAAATAATAAACGTAAAATTTATCCTTCTCATCTATATATTTTTCACTCTTGTTTTTATTTCTATTTTTATTTTTTATTTTATTTTTGGTTAAGATACGTTGGTTGCAAAGAGGGGTTATATAAGTAGAAAAAATTCACAGGTTAAGGATAGAAGAAATATTTTGGCCAATTACTTCAATTTGATTTTTGCATGGAGCAAGATAGTAAAAACAAAAGCCATTAATGATGGAATCATTAATCCACATCAAGACCAGCTAGCTTTGTAATGCTGAATGCTATTACATCATAGCTACACATTTGCTGACCTTAGCTCAATCAAATGAAGATGTTGAGATCAATGGATTGATGAGGAAAGAAAATGTCATAAATGGGCAAGTCAGGGAAATAGGAAATTCCTGAAAATGGTTTAAAAATAATGAGCAAAGTGACTAGGCAATAGGCATGCACAACCAAGACCAACATCTGAAAAATGAAAAAATAAAAGAAAGGGAAAAGCAAGAGGGAAAGGGGATCTCTGGAACAATATGAATGTCTGGAAGGAAGAGAGAAAAGGGCAATAAGGTGGACTGAGCTGAGGGATTAAAAGAATTGCCGAATGTTACATTCACCAACAACAATTGTTCAACATATAGTTTACAAGTGAAAAGGGACCACCTATCATTTGAACAATTCAGGTCAAAAATGCTGCTTCTCCGAAATAGTATGCCAAATTCCTTTTCTTTGACGTTTGGTTATTTTGTTGAATACACACTTCAAGTGGACATAGAATATAAAGCTGTCAAATTCATAACTGGAGCTTCAGGTTTCTTATTTTCTTTACTTCCTTTACATTTTATCTAGGCTATTATATCACTCTACGACGACAAGATGATGAAGTAACTTACCAACACTGAGGGGTGTGGGTGGGTAACAAAATACAAGTAAAATGTCATATATTATATGGTCAAAAGAAGAACAAGTGTCTCCAACAGATGATACACACTCAATAGAACAAGTTACAAATAGAATCTATCGCACAGAAACTAATTTCTATTTCACCAAAAAGCTGAGTACCATGCTCAGTGTTTGCGTTTAAGTAAAAAATAATAAAATATAAATATAAAAAAAGAAGCAGTATTTATGATAATTGTCAAAACTTGAGATAAGTTAGAACCTCCTGATGCCTGGTAAGCTCCAAGTGATGTTTGGTGGACTGAACTTGCAACAGAGGACAAATTGCTCCGTCTTAGCCCTTCAGCAGTAATGATACATAATTGTATTAAGAGGAATACTCCCAGTATTTGGTATCTGTTTCAAAAAGATATTTAACTTAATTTCTTCCCTTGATTCATTTAATAACAAGCGCTAAATAGTGTTTTTTTTTTTTTTTTTTTTTTAAGTACCTCGAAGAAGAAGAAATAGGATATAGTTTTCTACAAATGGCATCCTAGCATCAACCCATTAACAACACCCACTAGGAAATCAATATTGAAGAGCTTGTAAAAGTAACCAATCCAAGAATCTTAAAATAGGCCTTTTTGCACTCTTCAAATATGAATCTTTAAGATGAGAAAAGGTTTTACATTAAAGGTCATTCCCGTTCTCAAGAGTACAATTCTCATAATTTGGAGAACTGAACTTTATTGAAGGCATTTGGAAGCCAATTTCTTGATAATCACAGATTCTCAAAAAGCACTACATGCTAATTTTCTTTACAATTCAAGAGTCAGTGCTCCCTTGAGGGTTGAGAATGCAATATCCAATCATTTAAAATTTCAAAATCAATAGTCTATTTCGCTTTTAAATTAAAAAAAAAAAAAAAAAGAGAGAGATATGATTATGCATATTTGTGTAATAAAGTATGTGTTTTATGATTTAATAATATAGATTACATGGCAAAAGGATAAACTATTCATGAACTTGACAATTGTACACTAAAACTTACATAAAATAAGTAAAGAAGTTCATTAAAATTTATCATAAATAGTCTAAATCAAACATTTTAATGGTTTTTTGCCAATAACTACTGACAATATTGTTCGACTAGATGGCAAACGTTATTGAATAAATATACACTACTGTTCATTGCAGTGTTTTATATGTAAGCAGCAAAATATTTATTGGAGAGTCCCACCCACTTACCAGGAGTCCAGTTCTTGCAGGGTGCGGGGTTGCATCCCCAGTTAATTTGAGACAAAGTGCATGCAAGCTAACCAGGGATTAAAAAAAAATTAAATAGAAATACCAGACTGTAAGTTGTAACATGAAAAATGAAGAAGAATGCTAAAAACTTCTTTCACCAAACACTTAATATCTAAAATAAGTTAACACCAAACTATCCAACTTTTTACACTTCCTCTTCCTCCAAAAGCTTCTTTCTTCACTATATGTGATATTCATTTTTTCCCTTTTATTGGTTCCCATGATTCAAGAGGATAATGAGCTGTGTATGTTCTTCCTACCAGTGATTAATGAAACTGTAATTGGAGCAAATGCTACGCTAGAGGTTAGGGGAGAGTCCCCAGAATTTACAGGGTCTAAGATTAGTAGGATTACAATTGAATACATTGAACGTATTTTTAATGGAAGAGAAGAAATAAAATTGAAGAGATAGTAGAGATTGGAAGTTTAGAGATAGCAAGAGTGAAACTTGAGAATCAATCATACATAAAGAAGGATAAATAGGTAAGAATATGAAAAAGGGGATGGGTCAAGTAGAGGAGTGCTTTTAAAAAATTTCATGATAAGCACATCCAATTGAAGTTAAAGGAAAATTTATAGAGTGGCAATTACAACAGCCCCGTGATATCGTTCAGCATCTAGGACAATTAAGAAGTACATTTTAACAAAGTTTTGTGAATGTGGCGATGCAGTAATACTTAAAAGATCAAAATAGAAGTGAGCATGCCGATTGAATATAAAATGAGGGATCGACTAAGGTGGTATGGACACATAAAATTAAGGCTTTTAGAGGCACCAACTAGGAATAGTGACCTATTGACACTAATAGCAATAAAAGTAGAAAAAGACCTAAAATAATATGAGCAAAATGAACTTCTTGTTATTTCAATGCCAACTTAGCCCTTGATAAAGTGGAGTATAGGAAGTAAAATTTTGTAGCCTATGCCATGTAGCTAGGAAAAGCTTCAGCACAGTTGAGTTGATGAAGTATCCTCCCAGACTCCTAGAAGGAAAAATATTAACTCAAGCATTGGAAGGGTTCACACTACAATTTGTTGTGAAAAGGCTATCAATCAAGTTATAATTTCGAAAACCATCCAACATTTAAAAATTGATCTTTTATTATTAGCTATAATGATCCTTCATGACTCAGAATTTCTTGTCACTCAAGTGATACGGTTAGCATCTATACAGCTCAAGGAAAAAAAAAAGCAAGGAATGATCAAGAAACCAGGAAGCCATAGAAATAACACCTTTTCAATACAAGAATAACACAGAAAAAACAATTAAGCTTCAGCAGTATTGTGTAAATTAAGATTGTCTTAAATTAGTAGGAATGATCACTATGAAAAGGGAAGTATCGCTACTCTATTACAAATAAGATTTCCATCCAAAATACGAGTTAAAAGAGTTTTAACAACTGAATCTTTTAGCATTGTACCTAGGCCGCTGATTCAGTGGCTTCCCAATGAACACATAACGAATGCCTGCAGCACGTTTTGATATATGATAATACAGTCCTGCATAATAAATTTGATATATAAGAAGTTCGTATTGCCTCATAAAACTAGTTTTGGAATAAAAAAAAAAAAAAAAACTTGATCGCTCAATTATAGACAAGTTCTACAACAATTTAATTCCATCCCCTCACCCCCACAACCCCGAAAAAAAAAAAAAAACCAAAAGAACTATAATGCCACTACACAAGCAAATACACAGTTCTAAATGGAAAATATATAGTTAAAGTAAGTAAAAGCCTGAAAGAAGAGCTTGATCAAAATGAAAAAAAATTGCCCATGAAATAATCTAATTCTTAAAAAGGAAAGAGGAAGGAAGAACTGATATACACAATTAAGAGCCATAAGAATAAGGAAATCTTGTGACACCAGCCCATCTGATATCCTAAACAATGTTTCCCACCAAATTCTTATGATAATTAATCAACTTCAGAAACATAAAAAATCACCTTCAAAATAAAATAACATGAGGTTGGCACGGAGAACAAATTGTATAATCTCTCGAGCATATGGAAGCACCTAAACATTATACAGCCCACAGATGTTAGCTTAAGCTAAAGATGGAGAATGTGTATCATATGGAAAAAACAAACAGCACAGAGCAACAAAAGGAAAAGCTTTCACACTGATATCATGCTTATTTTTATCTCACTACATTCTTACAACTGAATGTCATCAAATAGATGGATAACCTCCCACAGTTTAGTCCCAAGAAGCACTTCTCAGAAGCCTCCTGTAATTTGATTAATTATTTACAACTTTCACAATGGGAAGAACAGGAAATAAGAGGACGGTCATGTGAAAGAGAAATTCAGTTTTTATCACTCATGATAGACAAAAAGAAAAGAAAAGAAAAGAAATGAAATGATGAAATGGCATTTAATCAAACCAGTTATAAAATTGCCAAGAAAAGTCCAAAACATAGAAATAACAAATGTATGTAATCAGTTAAGATTTAAAAAAGCACAGAGGTAGAGTTATGTGTCTGCAGCCCCCTTCCTTCAATGTAAGAAATTGATGGGCCCCAGAAAAGCCACCAAAAATTGACATAAAGAAATAAAGAGGAGTGCACCACATACAGAAGGCCATTTCTGCGCTACATATAACCATAATCCATGAAATTTCTGCTTCAACCTTGAACGTGCAGGCCTTGAGAAATCTGGAGCAGAGGAAGATGGGCCTTCAGCACTAGTAGAAATTTGATGTTGTCCACCACTATCATTGTCATTTATTTCATCAGAATGTGAATCAGCAAGAATAATTCCACGTGCAGCTACTCTAGAACTGGCAAAGAGAACGAGTTTGAATGTTACTTCGCATGACAATTTCTTATCTCAGTATCATTGCACCTGTTCTAAAAGTGGTATTTTTTTCCTAGAACTCTAGTGTGTTATTTCTCTCATCAACAGTTTATCAACTAATGGAAACCTAGTAGACTTAGCCATTTTTCATCTATGGATATGACTAAACAGAGAACAAGTTGTACTAGCTCTAAAAGCAACCAAGTATTCTGAAATCCAATCAGTAAACACAAAAATCGAGAAACCTGATTCTTTCAGCGAGGTAAGGAACTGCTGTTTGGTACAAAATAAATAAAGCACGTCTTGCTGGTGTTGGTGGAAGCCCATAAGGACCAGCAACCTGCAAAACCAATTATAATTTATAACTTGGATAATATAAAAAAGACAGTAGAATTATGAAGGCAAGAAGATTTCACTGGAAACATCAGTTGATGATTTGACAGCCCACCTATGCATAACATTTAAAGAAGCTATTTATTATACTAATTCCAGTATTTCTTTTTCTCTCTATTCTGAGGTTTGATGCTGCTTTACATATACATGACTTTTTTTAAGATTTGAATGCAGAGAAAATAAGACCTAACATTTATTACTTTGAGACAATTTGACTATTGTTTCCTCAACGGAATCAGTATTATCAAAAACTGGAGTTGGGCAAACTCAATGACCAAAAATGAATGGTAAAAGCTTACAAGTCAGACACCTGAGTAATATCACAATATTCTTCTCCCAGTGTTTGTTGTCCTGAGCCTGTTGTCAGGACATAATAAAGCATCTGACCCAACAGCTTGGTCTGCAAGACGAGATAATAAAATCAGCAAAAATATCAGTAAATGAAGTTTTTAAGTAGGCCAAAAGCAACTTTAGAGGAAGGATAGCTCTGTAATCAACAGATCAACAGGACAACCTCACTCTGGCAAGCTACAGCAGCTCTTGTACCTGAAATAAAAACAAGTCTTCAGAACAAATGAACTAGACTTTGCTCTACCTACTGATTGAAAGAATGGAGACAAAAATAGAAACAATAAACAATGGTAAAGAGAAAAAGGTAAGCAAAAGTCTGGGCAGCACCTGCAGCCATCTTAAAATACTAAAAGGCTCTAATCACATGGATGATAAAGCAAACCTGCATTGTTAATTCAATGGACAATAATCTCATCAATTCATATGTTTTCTTATATTTGCACTTCCTATTTATTTTTAAAGAAAAGTTCACTTATCAACTGCCTGTAAGATCAGGGCGACAACCTTTTTTAAGTTGAGGTGTTGTTAATTAAAAAACAGCAAGAACTATTATTTTTTTACTTTAAATGAAAATATGATAATTTTAGGCATTATCTCTCTTGCTTCTCACCTTCGGCCTGAACTAGGGGTGTTCATGGGTTGGGTTGGGTCGGGTTGGGTCGGATTTAGGGTAAACCCGCAACCCAACCCAAACAGTTCGGGTTGAAAAAGTTCAAACCCAATTCAAACCAATCGCTAAACCCAACCCAAACAGTTTGGATTTGGTTTGGGTTCGGTCAGTTTATTGGATTGACTCTAATTTAATATTTTTTATTATATTTTAATGTTTTTGTTACAAAAGAACTATTAAATTAAAAAAAATTTGTATATTTATTTTTAGTTATAATTTATAGTCAACTAATTATACATAACAAAAATAATATTATTTTTGAAATATTTTTATTACTTTGATTTACATAATTTTTTTTTTTTGAAATAGAAACTTGATTTACATAATTTTAACATTAGTAAAACTGAATGATATCATCTTTCAAATTGAAATTCTTCTAGTGTGAAATCGATGATTTTGTAAAAAAAAATTAATTATTATTAGTTTTTAAAAATAATAAATGATATTTATATAAAAAAAAGATTTGATATAACATAAATAATCATATCAATTTAAATAGTTACTTATAAGTTCATCATTTATATATAATAAAAATATTTCAAAAACTTATTTCATATATTTTTAAAAACATTTATAATTAAAAAAGAAGAATAAATAAAATGGGGTTGGGTCGGTTACGTTTGGGTTTTTAAGTATTCAACCCGCAACCTAACCCAAACCTTTCGGGTTAAGCATTTTAAAATCCAACCCAACCCAACTAACTAATGCAACCCAACCCCAACTAACCCAAAAGGTTGGGTTGGGCAGGTTGGTCGGGTTGATGAACACTGCTAGCCTAAACTACTGGGGTCCCCTATTACTTATGTGTGTACTACGCACCCGGCCTTAACTACTTAAGTTCAACTTATTAAATAAATAGTAATATTTCCATCTAAAGTACACATCTTCCCATCATTTATTGCTTCCTAAAAATGTGCAAAAAAATTGTCTTCAAGTAAATGCAAATGATAGAAAGCTACTTCAGCATAACCATTTTTTTAAACAAAAAGATAAGAAGTGCAACACTATTCTCTTCATTTCTAAGCATTCTACTTCAAACAGAACTCTCAACAACCATTGATAACTCAACAGTCTCAACCAAACAGCTTTCTACAATTACTTATTCATGTTTGACTAGACCATTTAAGTGCCCAAAAACATAAATAAAGATACCTAAGTGAATGTGGTGCCCATGATTGGATGGGATTGGACTTAATAATAGTCCAATCCCATGTTTGATGTGAGGTGGGATGGAATAAAAATGCTCCTATATCACCCGTTTATAACACTATAGCGGGATGAAACAATTTTGACCAAAATGGCAGGATTGGTTTGTCCCATGCAGACTTTTTTCCTAGTTCCGTACTCCTCCTCCTCCTCCTTTCTATTCTTCTTCTTAAAAATTGCAAAACCAAGGACTTGCTATCCAATCTCATTCTATCCCACACACTTAACCGACCCTTAAACTTATATTGCCTTCTTTTTACAGTTTATCCAAAATACATAAACGCTGTTGCACATGAATACATGACATAACTTAGTTCTATTTCTCTTGAATTCTAAACTATACTTAGACCATTGAACCTTTACCAATGACCTAATTCACGCATGGGAGCACAAAGCATCATTTAGCTCGAAAATATAACAAATGATTCTTTAAATAAAATTCAATCAAGCCCAACCACAACTATGTACAAACAAGGTAACCAAAGTAACAACCAAAGCCCAGAGTAGCTGTAAATTTTCAAACTGTTCTCCCGTCTCTTTTTCAAAACACCAACAAAAAAAAAAGATAGTTTTTTTCGTAAATCGTTTCATTCTTCGAATATGAAATTGCTCAATAACAAATAGAAGCCCTTTTAAAAAAAATCCAAACTTACCGAACAAATGGCGAAAAGCGTCACGACAAGCATCGTAAACGAAAGAGGCGTATTGGTCGTCCTTCTCTGCAGCTCTCATTACCTCCGGCTGCGCCGCCAGCGGGAACCTCCGGTCACCGCTCGCCGACGACGACGTCGACGTGCTAGTCCCCGGCGATGAACCTTCTCCCGCACCGTGCGCACCACCCATTTGATCAGATCCCTCAAAACACACAGACAAGTACGCACTATAGAGAAGAAGAAGAGATTGAACTCAGTCGGTTTGTTGTCAGAACGGAACAGCAATGATTTTTCATGTTGGTGATTCTAGCGTGACACGTGTGTAGATCACAGAGACTATTGATGTGTTGTTGTAGGTTGCGACTCCGAGTAGGGAATCCGAGTTTCAACTTGGGCGGACCTGATTATTGCTGGACTCATTGGGCTTTCTACTGGTCGCTCAGATTTCGTATTCGGCCCATGCTTATTACTTTTGATGATGACCCATGTTGAGTTAGAAACAAATGGCAATGCTAATTTATAATACCTTTTTTTTTCAATTATGTGTATTTTTTTTTCATTTGTAAAACCCCTTACCTTTAGAAGATTAAAATATTATAATTTTATACAATATTTTAATGTAATTTTAACTTATTTAACCTATTTATACTATTTATATTCCTTCTTTTATATTATTATCTTTATCTCTACCTCTAACACTATTATTAAAATTTTTAAAATTAAAAAAATATATTTTGAATGTGGCATTTGGCATTGAGTTGGAGAACTAACCCAAAGTTATTTTGATGTTTAATTAAAAATTTACGAATGTCACATGTGATTAGGATTAATTTATTAATTCATTATTTAAATATATTTTCCAGTAAATATATATTTAAAAATACAATTGTAGCTAAAATAATGACAAAATATGCTTAAGTCCTAAAATATAGATTAAACATGTAAGGAAATAAAAAAAAATGGTAAGCATATATTTGAAAAATAATAATTAACATTTCTTTTGAGTGGAATGTAAAACAATCTCACCTAACACGAGTAAAAAATGTATTACACATTATAAAATAATGTTTTGATTAATAATCTCTCATATCAACAATAATCCAATAACTGTTTAATTTTTAAAATATTTTGCATTGGCTTTCTCATTTTAAAATAATTTTCAGTATAAAATAATGGCGGGTGAATTAGTAAAACTTGAAAAAGGTATAATAACCATTGCCCCGAATTTAAAATTAAAAAATGTTATTTGTGAAGATAATGGGTGAAGTTGGGTCAGTTGTTGAAATTTTGGTGGTTGTATTAATATTATCAGTTATTTTTTTTAGAAGAAAAAAGGGATTAATAACAGAGACTAAAAAAAACAAATTCAAAAAGCACACTATTATCTAACATCATTTACACAAAAAATAATAAAATAAAATAAAATTGTTCAACTTTAATCACATTTTATTCTATCTCATTCAATCGAACACAATTTTATAAAAATAATTCTATCATATCTTGCATATAAATCAAAATATTAATAAAAAAATATTTAAAATCGGGAGGAATGATATTTAAAATATTAAATTCAACTCATATTGGGTAGCAATGTTTAAGAAACACGTATTATTAATATATTTTATTAAAACTATACTTAACATTTGTTAAATC
>JAJIYU010001810.1:0-33915 GCA_030144865.1 Tinospora cordifolia
TCGGGGGGTGGAACACACATGATGACGTCTATCCCCGCGCCTATCATCGCGCCGGTACGTGGATTGAATCATTATTTAATCTTTTCTTAGTGATAAAACACACAATATCGGGTTAAACCATCAATGCAACATATACAAAACATGAATCAATAAATATTTATTCATGGAAAAATTCATGTATAACATGCATCAATATTCTTAATTTCTAAACATGCATAATATGTATGTTCATGGGACATCAAATAAATAAAGCATGCATATTAAAACATACATTCAATCAATCATCTTCAAAACATCATCACACATGCAAGACTTATTCAAATTAAAATAAAGAAATAGAAGTTAGAAGTCACTTCCACCTTAAATGCGTCTCTTCTGCATGCCTCTAAAATCCAGCAGAGTTCCGTTATGTCAAGGTTTCCAAACACTCAAGAACACTCAAGAACATTTAAGAACCCTCAAGAATAGTTCAAAATCACTCAAGAACTAAGGGGATTGTCAAGAAGAAGGCTAGAGAGATTCAAGAGGGACTAGTATACTCTTGAATTGGGATGAGATGAATTGTGAGCATGGGGGCTATTTATATAGAGTTCAAAAGGGTAGAGAATGGCAAGTTTGTAGTGTTTTCTTTGTAGAAAACTTGCCAATAATTCAAATTTTTGTGCCCCCCAAGCATAGGAAAATAACAAGTAAGTTTGGGATTTGGAAACATAATTTTTCAGAAATTTTTTTGAAAATTTTTGGATTTTTTTTCAGATTTTTTTGGTATTATCTCGGTTTTTTAATCGAAGCATCGAATCTAAACCGTCGAATCGTCTTCGAGATTCCGTTCGCGATCAAGATCGGGCGGGTTGAACGTCGACCGTTAGATCTCTTCGATCGCAGCACTGAATTCGCGATTGAGATCAGGCGGGTGAGATCTGCAACATCAGATCAACCTCGATCGCAGTACTCGGTTCGTGATTGAGATCAGGCAGGTTGATTGTGGAATGTCAGATTTTCCTCAATCACAACACTCGTTTCGCGATCGAGATTAGGCGGATGAAATCTGAATCGTTGGATTGAGGGGATTGATTGTGGACCGTCAGATTTTGGTGATCCGGTGCACCCGGACGTTCGATAAGGTCTTGATCGTGGCCATTGGATCCTGAATCAGATGGATTATATGTTTTTGGCCGTTGGATCGTGTTTCTAATACCAAAATCACTATTCTAAGTTGCTATTATCCAAAATTTTGCCAATTACACACTTCCTAATTGATAAAAACTTGATTTTCTTGTATATTCCTTTCTATTTTGATGATTTGCTAATATTTTTCTCTTTTTAATTATTTAATATCGCATTTATTTGATATTTTTCTATTTTCTTAATATCTTTAATGCTAATAATTAAATAATCTACATTTTTCATTTCCATGTATTTTTATTTATTTCATATTTCATTTTTAGATAATAATTTATGTAATTATAAATTAATATTTACATAATGTTTGATTTATTTTTAATAAATACATGTACACTAAATTTTTATTTAATTATATAAATTTTTTTCTATGGACATATTCCTATAATATGTAGTATTTACATTTATTATGCTAACACACACCTTATTCATATACATATTAACCTATATGTATATATATACTTTATTTCTATTTATTTCTTAAGCAACTCCTTAAATTTCATAATTAATTCTACTAAATTGAAATTTTTATTTAATTATCAAATTAAGATTTTATTTGCCTAATTTATATTACATCTCCAATATATTAATTTTTGTATATCTCTAATATATTTTTTTTTCATGTGTCAACCCACAATTTGCACCCAAAAATCTTTGAAATTAATTTATTTAACTTATTATTTGACAAAATTCTGGGGTATTACAAAGAAGAAGTAAAGAAACACAAACACTCAAATAATCAAACAATCCAAATGGATCCAAACAATCACAAGGGCAAGAATGCACAAATTTTATGTGGTTTGATTTTACCTACTACACGAGAAATAAGAATTAGTCCACCAATGAGAGAATATAAATATGTTATAACCTCTCTCTCTCTCTCTCTCTCCCTTTCTCTCTCTATTTATCTCTTATATCAGACAACTCGATAAAGATTTATATAATACGAGTTCTAATTAGTTTCCAATACCAAATCAGTTTCCAAACCAACTAGGAATATCTATCTATCTCTTATATCAGACAACTCAATGAAGATACATATATAATACAAGGACATCAAATTAATTTCCAATACCAAATCAGTTTCCAAATCAACTAGGAATTTGTTCACAAGAAACCAATAGACAATTAGAAGTTACAACTGAAGTGAACCAAGCCACCAAATCTAACATTATTCACCTGGCATGCGCTTAGCAGAGACCACATCTCTACATTAATTTGGATTATAATTCTCACAATCATTGTTTTTATGTTTTTGCTATGATTGTTTACTTATTAGGATAAGTATTATCTCATCATCCAAACCTTTATGAGACATCACATTTTAACATATCCACCTTGTTGATCTCAGGTTGCTGGGCATTAAAACCTCAAATTAGGGAGTGGTAAGAATCTCAAGATTCTTCATTTACTTAACCATAAATTACTTCTACATTCATTGAACGTAACTACTTTTATATACTTTTTGTCTTGGACAATAATAGCAAATGGAGGAAATGGATCATGTAGCTGGCTCTATCTAATTGGAAATTAGGCTTTGTTGTGTTGAATAGAGTTGTGTGTTTGTTCCCTAGGATATGAATATTGATATGTGAATAGCACTAGACATTTGTTATTTTAAATTTCTTTAGGAAATTGATTCTCTATTGACACGTCTTGGTGTCTTTACAAAGTATTTGATAGTCCCTATAAGTTTGAAGATCTTTGAAATCGTGTATAGAACCTAATTCCTCATTAGAACTTTCTGTTGTGCTACAGAATTCTTGATAATTAGATCTTCCAGTTGTATACTTTACAACTTTTAAAACTTCTTTTCATGTCAGTGAACAATTGCTTGGGGAACGGGATGTGTTTTAACCAGCTTAGAATTTCAATCCCAACAATCTATAGGTTAGAGAAGCATGGGCTTAATGAATTTGAAGCTTATCAATATTTTGTGTTGTGAGCTCAAAAAATAGCCTCGTTTCATGGATATGAAGTTATTAACTGGTATGTGAACCAGTGCTTAAGTTTCTTATTTTATTTAGGATATTTCATTTTTTTCTTAAATGTAAGTTTGTGTCATGAACAGGGAGGATATATATATATATATATGTATGTATGTATGTATGTATGTATGTATGTATGTATATACATATTTCCATATTTATTTTTTATCTCTTCCTAGGAGATAGACCTGTGAAAGAAATCTATGAAATAGGGATATGTGAACCTGGTAGTTTTTGTCATGGAAATTATATTTAACCTTGATCGTTTAGGCATTTGATATTTTTTTAATGTATATGTCACATTACTACTTTGCTACACCGATACAAACTTATGGGAATAGTTGTTCTAGAAGAAGAGCTATGATTTTGCTGAAGCACAAACTTTTGAAAAACATTCTGCTTAGACGTACTAAGAAAGGCAGAGCAGCAGATCTTGCCCTTCCTCCTAGAATTGTAAGTTCTTTTGCTTCTGCTTATGGCTTTAAATTATGATGAGTAGAACTTTTTGCCTATGGTTTTTATGGTTTCTCAATATTTCTATTTATTAGATTACATTGAGGCAGGATTCTTTGGATTTGAAAGAGGAAGACTATTATGAATCACTATATAATGAAAGTTAGTTGCAGTTCAACACATGCGTTCCTTTGCTGCATCACTTACTACTTTGATCTTGCTCTACTGTGAACCCATTTAGATTCAATTATGCAGCTTTTGGTTATTTCATTATAATTTTACTTACTGTAGGACTCACCTGAATAGAGCTAAAATGCTTTGTTGATTTGTTTTCTTGTTGTGAGATTGGTGTGCATTTTATGTCATTGCTACATATGATATGCTTTGTTCATTGCAGATATGTGGAATCTGGAAATTTGATGAATAATTATGCCCATATATTTGATCTACTTACCCAACTATGTCAGGTGAATGTCTAATCTTGTGCACGATGTTAATTATGGAAATAAACACTATGAAAATCAACAACTTTTTATAATTTATATTATTATAACATAAATGTCTTATGGTGTTTCGTTTATCTTTTATTTCTTGTTATCATTTGTGGATCATGCTAGAGTTAGAAAAAGTCATTGCTGTCTTCGGATATAGTTTCTTGGAGTGCATGTAATTTTTTGTCTTTTCAAAAAAAAAAGAGAAAATGGAATGTTAAATATAGTGCGTGAGAGGTAAATTTTATTTTGGTACTTAAAAACCTAGTCCAATTGTAGTGCTGCATAGAACAATATTTTCTACTTTAGGAGAATTTTGATTTTCATGTTATTCTCCATCATTTATGACTAGAATTTTTGAACAACTATATTTTATTGTTTGAATTTTGAAGAATTTAACTCTCTCTCTTTCTCTCTCTCTCTCTCTCTCTCACTCTCTCTCTTAATGGGAAACGAAGTATCATTTACTACAAGATGGTTGGGGAACAGTGGGATTACGAGAGAATGAGATTTATTGATTTATTGATTTGTTTTATGTTTAGCATAAGCTTTTGTTCTTAGTGTAAAAGACATATTTTAACAAAATTATGTCAGCCTATATTCTTGATCCTTTGCGTTTTAGAAATACCTCTTGCTGGGGACGGGGTAATATTTAAGGTCATTAACTATTATCAAAATATTACCTTAATGAGTTAAAAGCTTTTTATAACTGATATTAATTATAATCTGCATTAACTTTTCTAGTTAAAATTTTGTTAGAAAGATAATGAAAGAAGTAAAGACCTTAGTCACTCCATAAGGTAATTAATAAAAAAAAGAAAAGTGTGATATATCTATTAATATTGATGCAAGTATAGTAGCGTTGTTGACCACATATGTGAACCATGAGAACTACTGAATCTAGGGACAACAATTGCTATCTCAAAATAGGGCAAGAGCATGAGATTTCTCCTATATGAACCTCACAAGGGAAGCTACTTGCTTAAAGATTCTTGAGTTCCCTTACTTTACAATCACTTACAAGGCTATAAGATAAACCACCCTCCAGTGAGGTGTCCACCTTCCAAGAATATACTCAATGAAAGGAAACACTAGGGATTGTGCTTCTTGAGAAATATCCTCCTGAAAACAAAGACAAAAACATGGAAAATGAACACACCACCTTCTTCAAACTTCTTGGGAGAAGGAATTCTTCCCAAGTAGATGCAAGATTGATTTTGATGCTTGCATATAAAAATGGCAGCATGATGGTGATAGATACATATTTTGGAATTGTTGCACATGTACATCACTGGTATTAACCCTGCCATGACTATTACCCATGTTAAAAATTTTATTCCATAAGTTCCATGCATGCGGGAACAACAAGGAGATTGACAAATCTATTAAAGGGGGAAGGAAGGAGTTCCCTAGAGGGATTAGAGAGTCAAACAATTCTATTATTATGGTCTTGGAGGATGCAATCATAAAATAAGGAGAGAAGGTTATTTATATAGTATTGAACTCTTGATATGACTATGACGGTGAATTTTGTATGGGTATAAAGCTAAAATTTTTGAAAAGTTTAAGCTGTGTTTGATTTACAATCCAAAAAACAAGAACACAACTCAAAAATAGAAAACTTGGAATGTGTCTTTTCATTGTTTTCTAAAGATAACATGTTTCCTTTTAAAAATATAAAAAATAAAAAATAAAACTATTTTTGAGATCTTCTTAACCAAACAAGTCTTTGATGTTTTTAGTTTTCAAGATTAAAAAATAGTATCTGAATGATGAACCAAATGGGGTGTTACATGTGCTTTAAGTCAATGATATTTATAAGAAGTAGCACAGAGGATATATGTGGACAAATAACATGGATTCTTAACATGTGAAACTGTTCCAAGCCACTTACTGCTGATTTCATAGCAAAGATCAATCCTCGAGATCTCAGTAGTAAAACAACAATCAAGGGATTTAGATCATCTAGTATTTTGAACAAGATCAATCTTGAAAATTTCCAGACTAGCACGAAAATTGAGGCTTTAGTATGTCCTCGAAATCATATGTTTTGATTTAAAATTTTTTTTTAATCTTTTAGTTACTTTAATATTTTAGGATTTTATCACTCTTTAGTGCCCTAGATTTAATAAATTAGGCATAAATGTCAGTTTTGCCCTTTATAAAGTGGAGTGCAGAGAGCAATTGATGTTGCTAACTCCATGTGATTGAGAAATGACTTAGTTGAGTTGAGTTTTAGATTGTTTACAACTATATTCTATTTAACTTGTTATCAACTAATGATAGCTCATCTCTCTGGAGACATCCAGTAAAGTCAACCAATGCTAGCTCTCATTGAACCCTTGGGAATTTGCAAAAGACTTGGATTTATTATTATTGTTATTATTGAAGCATGTGTTACTTATGCATCCCTGTTTCTAAGTTGTTCAAAAGAACATAACATGTGATGGAGCTCTAGTCTCTACTTGTTTAGAATCTAAACATTATATGTGGATGAATTTTATGGAATATCAATATTTTCATTAGAAAATAAATGGCAACCTCACCTCAGTTCTTTTGCAGGGTATTCTCTAGATTTTTATGTTATCTTTTGAGATTGAAACCACTTTAACTATAGGTGGAGTGATTAGAAGTTCGTTGTGATCTTTCTGAAATTTTAATTGCTTCATCATTTGCAAAAATATTATAAAGATGTTGAAAAGGGTATGGACACATTGCTTCCGTTCTTATTTTTCTTGAAAAAAAATATATCTTCTATCTTTGAGTCTACAATTTAGAACTTGAACATATATGCTTACCTTATGAATCAAAATATAAGAAAACAAACACAAGTCAACCTATTCTATAATAAGACATCTTTTGAGATGGTAAAACTAATGCTTTAACTTTAATTTTGAAAATACCATTTATACAAATTATTTCTATATTTGACTTTTAGAATAATAATTATGCAAAACTATTATTTATTTATATTATGCACTAAAACTATTTTTTATTGCCTAAGTCATGTTGCTCCATGTTTTCCGCTTACTGCTTTTGAGACATGCATATACAAAGATGACAAATTAATTTAGATTGCTAAAGTCTCTACTGAAGCTGTAGCTTTTAGGTTCAATGGTTTCTAACTGTAATAAATTTGTCTCTTTTGCATTTAAAAGGAAAATTAGCTTCTGACGAGGTGTCAAAGCACTGGTTTGTGGGAAAGGAAAGGTGTTAGATTAAAGTCTCTTTGTTAGCATTTCACTTTCAAATGTATAGTGTTTTCTTCTTCTATGTCTCGTTTGTTTCTTTATGTACAGGATGGTAACTTAAGGGAGAAGTGTGAGTTATAGCTTGATATATGTTGATCTAACAGCTATAGCTTATTTTTTTCCTCAGTTGATGTGTATTTAAGCTTTGTAGAACAACCAACTAGTCACTTTGAGATGTGAGCAATCCTCCCCGTCCGCAAATACTAAAAATCTTAGAAGAAATGTCATGCTTGACATCGAACTGAAACACAAGACTCCCTACTTTTTGAAGATCAGTCGCCAAGTTATTGATGTTCAAAATTAAAAATAAAAATGACAAAGATCAAAAGTTCTCTGATATGACAATTTTGGTCAAGATGTAGGCCTGTGTTCTTGAAAATAATCAGATAAACAACTGTTTCCCCATCTACATGCCATATATATTTGGTCAAGCCCTTTGTTTATTATCAATATTACAATAGTAATGTTTGTTATGCTTTGCTGAATTGGAATGTTAATTGGTCATTGTTTATTTGGAAACTTCTTATTATTGTGTTAGTGACTGGACTTCCTGTTTGTTATTCACAAAGGTAGTGAGTAATCTGCATTGTTGGCTTCATTTTAGTTTTTGTCACTTATTGGTAGTTGATTTGAATTGTTGTGGCAGAGGGAGGAGATTAAATTCATGGTGGAAAGAGATAGTTTTGCAAAAGGAATTGTTTTTAGTCAATTCACATCATTCTTGGATTTGATATGATTCTCCCTAGAGAAGGTAAAATGACAAATATTGCAAGATTTAATATTTCACTCTTAAAATCAATTTCATGATGTCTTAGTTTTGTGATTGCTAGTAAGACCAGATTTTTAACGACTGTTGTTGCAAGTTTACTGGTTATACTACATTTCTTTTGCTGTTGTGGCTATTGGACTTGTAATTTACTCTGTCACGTATGGTTCTTGACGCAATACTTGCCTCATAATCTCTTATTCTAATATCATCTATTTCTTCTTGAATCTATGTATTGTTAACTCATATTTGTGCCTGAATTTATTTAATAGAGAGGCGCAACTAAGCTCCACCTTAACTGTAGAAGATGGGTACGTTTGCAATGAATACCAAGTACTCAATCAAGAGGAAAACCCAGATTCCAGGGTTGGTGCTATGTCAACATAAAGGGTGAGTAGCCCAAGTAGGGATGATCAGTGCTGATGCTTATTATTGCTATAATTCAGGGTATTCCTGAGCTAACGAGACGCCAAAATTAATATCTCATTTTTTGGGTGTTCTTGACCTTGTAATATTATATACTCTATTATTCAAGCTCTCATAGCTTACATTTTAATATACTGAGGTTGCTCTTGATTTTCATTTTTTTCTCTTGGAGTGTCAAATTATAAGGCTAGCTCGTCTCTCATTAAGAAAAAGGTTTAATAAATTTATTGCTTGAAAAAGCAGTACTTACTTTAAGGATGGACAATCATTAGAGTGTGCCTTTTTTTAATTTTCAACATTTTCTCTAGTTTAATACATTTTCCTTTATAACTTTTATATTTCAGTTTGTATTGTAAACTAGTAAGGAAAAAATGAGTGAACTGTACGATCGACATGAAACAAAATAACAAAATATGTCAACATGATAAGATATGTTGACATGAAACAAAATAATAAATCAACAGACCTTTAGATCTGCATTACAATTGCAGAAAAGCTGATCCAATTTATGAATCCACATCAACTATCAACAAATTCCTAAAATTTTAGGTGGAAGTGAATTGTAAATCTTTCTACTTCTAAAGGTATAATGACCAATTGTAGGGCTCAACTAGAAGGCATCAGTTGAGAAATTTTGTGTTATATATGCTAATCCTTAGCAAAAGAACAACTTAATTCATCAAGGTTTAATTACCAAATTACTTAAAACTGGCAGTTCTGGCCTCTGGTTCATTACCTGATTCATGAATATGTTGCACAAAAAATGACATCTAAGTAAAATAGACTAAAAGCAACATGAAATACCTGCATCTGTACAAGAAGTTCTATTTTAATTCACTGTAAAGCTTCACTCTCATTTCCTTCCCCTCGCTGGCCACATAAAGAATCTATTTAATCAATGAAGATAATTGAAGGAACACTTTCACAGGCCATCTGAAAAAGGTTAGAAACTAGCTTTTCACTTTCACCCATCCACTTTGAAACCAAATCTGATGAAGACGCACTGCAAGACAAAACATGAGATTCTTCTTAAATTCATTTTACCATGTACATCTGCATGCATAGATAATGAAATAAACCAATCACAAATATATTTACTCATACAGACACAAATATTTATGAATGCACACATTTGACCAAGTAAGAGACATAGCTGGCAAGCTAGGGAACACCAAACATGGAAGTATTTGGTAAGTATACACATGTTTCGCAAATAAACAAGAAATGAAAAAAATAGCCAATTCTGAAGGACAATCCAAACGACCCTATTATCATTTAATTAAGATGACTTAAAAACTATCCATACAATTTGCCGTTCTCATTTTTGCATAGACAGTAGATGCAAGTCAACCATAACCATGCATTTCAACCACCACTAGGCAATTTCAGTAATTAATGAGACGTCTTCAGTGCAAATGGGATTTATACTGAAGACATCTTTTGAAAAGACGACTTCAATGTAAATGGGATTTACACTGAAGGCGTCTTTTCAAAAGATGACTTCAACGTTTTTACAAAAAATGCCTTTAGAAGGCGTTTTTTCCAAAAACGCTTCCAACGTATGCGAGCTCATAAAAAGGCCACGTAGATACACATGTGGCACAACACTATTGAAAGTTGGGTATACTAAAAATAATTTCGGAAAGTTAGGTATTTTAAAAATAATTTATTTTTTGAATATTATTTTCCAAACCATCTAAAAAAAATCTAAAAACTTTGACATTTCTGTTTTTCTTTAGTAAAACAGTGGAAAAAGTAGCTTTGTTTTTTACTAAAAAAAATAAGAAGTCTGGAAAACTCACGAACAACACGAACAAAAAGAAGAAGAAGCATCGTAGTTGCAATTTGGGCGTGAAAGAAGAGGAAATCGCAACTGTGCGATTTGAGCATGAAAAAGAAGAAAAAGAAAATTTTTGGAAATCTTGTGAATATTAAGAATCGAGAAGATTTGAGGAAAATTTTTTTTGGAAATTTTTGGTACATTATGTTGTTTTAATGGAAGAAGATGAACAAGAAGAAAAGAGGAAGAAAATCGCGTGTTGAATAAAACCAGAAAAATCTGGTTTTTGATGGGGCAAACCGGTTGAAGAACTAGATCTAGGGCTTGGTTTGTTTGCATTTGCAGTTGTTGGGTGTGGCGTGATTTGTGATTGCTGGTTTTGAGTTGTGTGTTTCAGATTTAGGCTTTTGCTAGTGGATCATTGGATGTTGCAATTTCTGATTCGAGTTGCCAGAATGAAGAAGATGGAAGATGATAAACAAAGGAGGTGGTTGGATTTGGGGCTACCGTGAATTGGGGTGTTTGTTGCTATGTGTGTGTGTGTGTGATTGTGGAGCCGTGAACGTGATGAACGAAGACGATGAAAACCAAAAATTCAGGTTTTCTTGTAGCTGCTGGCCATTTAGAATGGAAAAACAGAGATCTTTGGGCTGAAATTTGGGTGTGCGTCACATGTATTGGAAGCAAATTAGTTTGGGTTTTGGCATTCTGTTATGCATGAGCAGAAAATAGAGGAACGAAGATGAAAAATCAGCAGCTTGTGTGTTTGCTGGTGGTGATACGCATTTGATTCGTGAACACACAACCACCACTGCATTTGGGCGTTGCTGCACGAAGAGTAACGAAACCAAAAAAATCTGGTTGTGAGTTTGTTCATGTGTGAGGAAGAAAATTTCAGCTGATGCATTCTTGTCCGAAAGAAAATTTTCAACAAATGAAGTTTCATCGTTGGTGGTGTTCGGACAAAGAAGACAAAGAAAGGTAAAAAAAAATATTTGTTTTATTTTATTTATTTAAATTTTGTGATCTTGAATTAAAATTAGTTTAGAAAAAAATTATTAAAACTTTTTAATTTATTTTAAACACTTAAAAAATTTTAAAAGGGAAGTTCAATATTTTAGAAACCTAAACTAAAAATATTTCCACCGTTATAATTCTAATTTAATTAGGAATAGTTTTTATATAATAAATGAGAAATAATATTAGAAGTTTAAAATTTAATTATTCAAATTAGTTGAAAAATGTGAAAAATAAACCTCTGAAAGTCTTGAGTCTTTTATAAGAAAAAATAAAATCTTAGGCCCTGAAACTAAACTTATAACATTTAGAAGTCTTATTTTGTTCGTAACTAATTTATTTATG
Organism: Tinospora cordifolia; assembly: GCA_030144865.1. Taxonomy (NCBI): domain Eukaryota; kingdom Viridiplantae; phylum Streptophyta; class Magnoliopsida; order Ranunculales; family Menispermaceae; genus Tinospora; species Tinospora cordifolia. The sequence continues at coordinate 11,700 of JAJIYU010001810.1, forward strand.
ATATGAATAGAATTATTTAAAGTTTGGAGTTTCGAATATTAGAAATCTGATCTCATTTAAAAACTAGATGTAAATAATAAATATTAGAATTCTTTTTATTCAGATAGAAATTTATTAAATCATTTAAGAAAAGTCTTAAGGTGAAATAATTTTATTTTGAAACTTAGAATTTAAGAAATCTATAACTTAGATTTAATATCTTGAAGATGAATAATTTATTTTAAAAGATATAACTTAAGGATTTTTATGTGATAAAATAGAAATTCGGAACTTAGTTCAAGTTTTAGGTGAAATGCAAGTTATTGAACATAAGTTATTTATTTTTAAAACCCAAATTTAAGTTTAATGTTTTTAAATTATTAGTTTTAATCTAAATAGATTTAATTAGGAATGAATAAATCATAGAAACTTGAAAATTTATTTTGAGAGTTTTATTTTTAGATTAAAAGTTTAAATTAGTAGAAGTATTATTTTTATAAAATATAAACTTAGAAATTAATTGTTAAAGTTTTAATGACAAATTAAGAAATTCGAAGAACTTAGGAATGAATAAATCATAGAAACTTGAAAATTTATTATGAAAGTTTTATTTTTAGATTAAAAGTTTAAATTAGTAGAAATATTATTTTTATAAAATATAAACTTAGAAATTAATTGTTAAAGTTTTAATGACAAATTAAGAAATTCGAAGAACTTAGAAATTGTTTTAATTTTAATCATATGAAATTCTAGAATTTAGGAATAACTCGAAATTAGTTGAAATTGACATTTAAACTTTATAATAAATTTAGAAATTATTTAAGCTTAAGAATATTTTTGAATGAACTTGAATATAAATTAGGAACTTAAAAATTTTTATTGATTGTTAACTTTCAGACTTTACAATTTTAAAGCACCGAACATCTTGAAGGAAAACAAGGGAGCCCTGAACATCTGCGTAATCAGGTGGACGTGATTTTCTTGCTCTTACGTATTATATGGATTTAAAATTTAAAACATTTATTTGAATAATTCTAGGTTATTAGAATTTTATTTTGGAATTGATTGAAATTGTTTGGTGTGTTTAATGATGTATGATGGATGATTGATTTTTCCTGGCATGCATAAATAGGAAAAAAATTGCATTTAGGGAAAACATACATTTATATTTCATCATTTATTCATGTAAACTGTTATTTTTAATTGTAACATCTCGAAAATTCATATGAAATTTAATAATTTATTTAGAGAATTATACGGAATTGACGGATGAAAAATTTGGTAAGTTCTAGCTTAGCCAAATAAGGAATAAAACAATTTAAAGGATTTTTGGAAGAAAATATATAAATATAATGTATATCATGGGATATCATAGCCAAAAATACAAAGATATGTGCAATTTTTTATAAAAACAAGATTAGAAAGTCAATTTAGATAAGGATTTGGCAAAAATCCAAAAATAGAACATGAAACTTAACTGAAAATCATATAAATATAACTCAAAACGCATCCAACGGCTGCAAACCGTCGATTTGAATCCGATCTCGCGATCCGATGGCCGCAAGATGATCCGCACCAACGCCCGAGCGCATAGGATAACGAAGATCGAATGGACGGGGATGATCAAGGATGATCAGACGATCGTGATCATAGCCACGAAATCTCGATCGCGAAGTTGCACGATGCGACTCCACGCGTGCCAATCTTGACCCTCTGATCAGATTTGTGTGCGTATCTCGAGGGCGATTTGATGCACTGAATAGTAGCCAAATTATAAAATACAAAAAAATGTGAAAATCAACGAAAAATTCGCCAAAAATACCAAAAAATCGAGATAAATACCAAAAATTAATTTTTAAATTTTGAAAAAAAATCCAAAAAATACTTATTTTTCCCTTAAAATTAGGAAATATGAAATTGCAGAGAATTTAAGTGTTTTACTCCAAGAAAAACTCAACGGTTTCTATTTTTTTCCCATTTGAAAACCTATATAAACCCCTTAGGCTCTCACTTCCCTCATTCCAAAAATAAGAGTTGAGATTTTCTCTTATTTTCTCTAAGTTCTCTTCTTGACACCTCTTCTCACCTTTATTTCCTCTCTCTTGAGTGTAAGAAGTTTTTCTCTTGGGTTGGGAATTAATTTAGGTAATTTTCGTTGGCAGTAAGTACGTGGGGGAATTGCTGCAGAAATTTCTGAAGAAAGCGTTACAAGGTGAAAGTGATATCTACAACACCCATATGTTCTTCTTTAAAGTTATGACATACTCATTATTTATATGTTTTCAAAGATTTTCAATTTCAGTTTCAGAATTTTAAAAGTTTATTTCAGTTTTTCATTTTTAATTCATGTTTAAGCAATTATATCATCCATGCCATGTTAGTATCATGCTTAGGCTTTTAAATTAAAGTATGATGCATGTTTTATAAGTGTTTCATGAATTGATTGTGTATATTCTGAATTTTAATTTGATTTCATATTTTGAAATTTATTTTATGAGATCATGATATGAGAGTTAAGCTGAGACGATGGTGATAATAACCACGTACCATCATAGTGGTCATGGCGACGCTATGAATGTTCTTTTCATATGAGTTAGGTCATATGGTTTTCAAATCTAAGTACTTGAGGGTCGTGTACCATAGTACTTTGTGAGTCACCACGTGTAACGGGTTGATGCTGACACGAGCCACTAAAAGGTTGATGCCGAGTGAGCCTCGTTTACTTAGTTAAAAACATCAAGGGATTAAAGGTCGTTTTGGTCTGAGACTTGACTTGAACAAATTGTTGTTTAAAACACCTAATGATTGCAAGTGTTTGAATTGTGATTGTGTTATGAGTTTGAATGTGAAAGATGGTTGTTTGAAAAGGATCCACTAGGCTATGTGCTCACTCCTTCCTTTATTTTTTTTCCAGGAACGTGAAACCTATGAAGCAGTTAAACATGGATAGTTCTTAGAAAGTTTCTACCTTATTATTTTAAAAATTTTTAAGGGCATGTTGCCCAAAGTTTAAATCTTTTCTACTGAAAAGTATTTTGAAGTTTTTCGCTTTAATAATTAGTTTTTTTGAAAGGTTTTGTACTTTCAATTTTTCTATTATAAATAAAATAGTTTGAATTTCTTTATCTCTTTTAATTTGCCTTGTTTTCATTAAAGTGAAAATTGTTTATTCTTGAATTTTTATACAAAGGCACGAAATATTGAAAAAGAGAGAACAAGTGTGTGTTACTTGTAAAGTAAGTACACTTCCTTGGATTGTACTCCGTGCTAGCAAATACACTTCCTTGGATTGTGACTATGACAAGTAATCGGCCTTAGGCGTTACTTGAGATTTGTTTCTAATTCAGATCACAGAGGATACCGAGAGTCATCTCAACACTCTTCCGATCTTAGATTACAACCAAAACAAATGAATGTTTGAAAAGCCTAATGTGTGAAAGTGTTTGTAATGTTTTAAATTTTGATTTGTTTAATGCGCGAGATGTGTAAGAATGATCCACTAAGCTGTTGAGCTCACTCCTATTTCATTTTTTAGGTACACATGGACGTAGATTTCTGTAACCTATGTCAGAAGACTCTAATTGTTAGATTGATAACCTCATGGGGGAGGTTACCAGGGATAGTAGGATTTGGAGGTCGTATTTTGTTTATTTTTACTAAACCAATTTTCATGTATTAATTTTGGTTTTGGATTTTCGTTGATCCTATCATTAAATGATATTATGTGTTAAAAATTTACTGTTTTGAATAAAAGTTTTGGAGTGATTCCGTTGTGCAATTTGTAAATTATGATTTTTCGATTCTTAGTTTGTTTTGTATAATAGTAGAAATCTGGTGAATATAATGAGAAGTCATTTTGAATCCTTTCTCTTGTGTGAAATGTGCTTTAAGATATTTCTTTTAGAACTAACTATCTGGAAACTGAATTGAAGAAAAAGATTTTGACAGAAAAGAAAATTTTAAGTAGCATTTTGATTCTTAATGGGCGACGACGACCCATAGATGTGACGGGAGGTCAGATTGAGAGTCGGGGTGTTACAGGTTTAACCAATCCATCCCCAAGATTACATCATATCAATAAAATGGAAGTATACAAAGGTCAATGGAGATCAATTTATCTTCAAACCGTAGGTCACAACTACATATTCTTTTTGATGTGATGGTAGTTCCTATGGGTGTAGATACATTCAAAGTCATAGGGAATGTTTTTGTACTAGTTGCAACCTATCTGCCAGTTTTTCAAAAATAAAGGATTTTGTAGCAACCAAATCAAACAACAGTTTCATAGCAACATTAAGTAAGAAGAATGTACTTTTCACAGTAAGGGCTTGTTTTTCTTGGTAGTCAGCCATAGTGAATACTCTAGCTTAGTTCTGTTCATGACCTTGGTTCTGATTTTGTCCTTGGTTGTCGTTCTATCGGGGCTGTTGCTATTGAGGACGTCCATTCTGTCCTCCTCCCTGATTGTGTAGCTACTGTTGGGAAGCCTGGGCTTTGCCATATGTCCTGGCTGGTTGCAGTGATAACACGAACCTTGTTGCTTAGCGAGTTCCCTCCGCTCCCCTTTAGTCTGATTGGATTGGTTTTGTGTTCGGGGTACCTTATTTCCACCATCCTTTTGATGGGTGTTTTGCTTCTTCAGAGCTCGTTGGTGGTCTTTTTCATTTTCCAACCTTTTGTTTTGATTACTCAACTTCTATTCAAAGTTGAGTTCCTACTCCAATATCAATGCCTTTGCCACAGCGTCTCTGTACATCTTCAAGCCCATTAGCATTATCACTTTTTGAGTCTCGATCTTGAAACCCTCTACAAATCGGTTGGCCTTCATTTTCTCCTCCTTGATCAACTCAGGTGAAAATTTGGCCAATTAAATAAATTTGACCTCGTACTCAACTACTGTCATGTCCCTCTGAGTTAATCTAATGACATCAGACTGTATCTTCCTTAGGGTAACCTCTAGGAAGAACTTCTCATAGAACACTTCCTTGAATTCCTCCCAGTTCATCTCTCTGACGTTAATGTTTGGATCTCCTCTTAGCATCCTCCACCAATTCCTAGCTAGTCCCTTGAGCTGATAGGTAGCCAGTGCAGATCTACGGGGACCCGTTGCCCCTAACACGTCCGGGGTGTTCATCCAACTCCTAGTACTAGTGGTTTGTCGTCATGTAGTCAAAAGTTCCATCAAATTGATATGGGTAGAGTTTCTACATCTCCATCAACATGTTTATCTGTTCTTTGTCTTCCCTGTCTTGTTGTGACCTCCGTCAAGTTGGGACTTGAGCAGTGGCACGAGTTGCTGCACTGAAATTTGTTCTTATACCTGCAATTATGGCACTGCTCGTGGTATCATCTAAGGTAATGCCTTCATAATCTGTTTCATGAACCTCCTAGTGACCTTCGTCATCATATTATCAATTTGATTCTCAGTAATACCGGCTTGTGCCTCCTATCCTCGTGGTTTAGTCTAGCTAGATAAAATAGCTTCGATAGTGTATCTCTTGGATCCAGCCATTATCTATAAGTCAAAAGTCTTTTTAGCATTTGTTTCCTCAAGTTTTTGTTTCATCCGTGCTATCATGACTCTAGATTTATGTTTCTAGGCTCTCAATTTGTTCAATAGCCTAGCAGTTTATTCTTCTAAGTCTTGTTTGAGGGTTTTAAGACCCTCTAATGTTGTTGCGTACAAAATTTAGTCTCATAATCAAAACATGCGATATATATATATATTCATGAATTTTAACAAGCATAGCATGCATTTAATCAATCATTCAAACATTCAGTCATGCAAATTCATACTAGCATAACAAAATTTCAAGTTTCCATCTTTGCCTTCGAGTTTGGGCGTCCCTTACCACCCTTGCCCATCGAAACAAACTTCCACTCAGAGATTTTACTACATCGAACCAATTTTGTAAATGTCTCAATAACTAAGGTTTTTCAAGCCCCTCTATACTTGATCATTCCATACCAACCAAGCATAGGAAAATAAGCTCTCCCAAAGTTATTGATCATTCACCAAACATGGCCCGTCATTCTCCTGTCTAGGATTACTCTATAACCTTGACTTTCTATGCATTCCATACCACATAGAAACTATAGATACATGATCCGACCGATTTCATGTCTTGACTAATCAAGTATTTTGTTTTTAAACATTTTCAATCTCTAACCTATGTACTAAATATTTTATTCATGATCCACTATGCTTTTCTTGGTAAAACCTGCCTAAGGTTTTTTTCCTAGACCTAGGGTCTCAATTCTTGGTTGAAAGGTTCAACCCTTATCTAGTTTTGTTACAAATCCTACTACTACCTTTTGTACTCTAGTGAGTTCCTTGCCCTTTTGTACCACCTCCTAGTTTTCTTATAGAAAAATAAGTGTGTTCTTTAACTCCAATAGCTTCTATGAGCTGGTGGGACAACCTCCAGATCGGTTGGCGAGACCAAAGTCCATTTAAAAAATAGTGTTTTCTTGGCCAATATAGCCCATCTCCTTTTCAATGTTTAATTTTACTCGGGACAAGACTTATCCATTATTAGCTCAACTTGTAATTTTTTTTATTTAAAAAAACATTTGAAAAACATAGATTTTCTTTTTGGAAAACAACTTTCCAAAATAGTTTTCAATTTCAAAATAGGTGATCGGGCATTTTAAATTTAATTCAAAGTAAAGGTCTTACTGATTGAGTCAACTATTTTTAATTTCTTGCCCAATACATCTAATAATTGAGCTCTGATACCACCTTTGTAACACCTCGCCTCCCATACCTCGCATGATTTGTCCTCTCGCACATTATCATCACGTGCTTGTATGTTTGAACTTTCCATTTTTGTTTGGGCCGCCCGAGAGGCGGGTGCTGTCTCATTAATTCTTTTCTATTTCGGTCCCAAATCCATGAGACTTCCTATGTACATTAACTTATGCACAAATAGATTTCATGAAATGTAATAACCACAACATAAAATTAAACAAAATCCATTTTTATTAATTAATTCAAATAATTCAAACGTACATAACTTTTATGTTCATTACAGTGGAAATAACTTTAAAATTTAAAGAAAATAACTTGGGCCAACATGCCCTACAATTTAATGAAATTTCTAAAGAACTAATTTAATTGCCATTCATGTAGCCTTGATTTCTTAATTCCCTAAAATATTAGACAGGAAGGGCGAGCTTACATGCCCAGTGGATTATTCTAAAAATTTAACTCATTATTTCAAAACAAATATTACATGCATAAAGTGATTCAAATAGTTGTTTGTTTTCAATTGACATTAAGATCGAAAGGAATACACCTTAATGTTTCATATTTAAGGAACAAGGTCAAATTTGCACCTTCAACTTATCATCGATAAGAAGGGGTTAAATCCAAACGCTCAATTCATATATCAAAAATACTAGTTGGAACACTTGCGGCAAAAATTTGTCCCCGTGCTGGTACATGAATATAATCTTTGTTTAATCTTTTATTAAATAAACAGAAGCATGATATATTCAAAATAAAACATAAATAATATATATTCAAGATAGGCATGTCATAACATAGATCATATCAACACAAATCATGTATCATTATTCATACAATCCTAAGCATGCATCTCTAATCAATGGCATGTATAATCCTGACATGCATAATCATGGCATATTTCTAGACTAAACAAACATCCATGCACATCATATTTGAATCAAAATAACAAGGTAAAAGTTTAGAAATCACTTCCACCTTAAATAGCTTCTCCTCTTGAAGCCTCTACTGAATCTCCTTCAGATCTCCCCAATTGTTAGCACAAAAATTTGTGCAGCACTTCATTACTAGTACTCCAATTGTTGTTTAGAACAACTAAAGAAAAGATGGATAGCAAGAGGGAGGCAAAGAGAGCAAGAATGTACTTGTTCAGTTTTTGCTAAGGTGAAGAGAAACCTGCTAAAGTGATCACATACCTGTACGATGCCCTCCAGTCAGATGTTCCTAGTAAAGAGGTCTAGGTACTTATTCTATAGTACCTGAAAATCCAATACTTAATGAAATGAAAATTTCAATATCAATTGGATGAAATTTGGGTGAGAAATGAAATTAGGTCCATTTCAGGGGCAAATTTAGCAAGTCCAAAATCCTCATTTGGTGACCCTTAGGGACCCAAAACTACTTGAAATGACATAAGATGACATGAACTGATCAACTAGACAACATACCCAAAAATCAGCTCAATTGGTCAAAAATTAGGATTACGTTTGCCTAATACCCTTCAGTGGAGTCTAAATTAGGAAAGTAAATGAAATGAAGATCACCCTAGTCAAATGATAATTTGGAAATGTGCATTAGTTTATTATGAACACAAAAATATATGTTAAAGGTCCTAATTCTTAGTAAATAATGAGATATGGATTTTTATTAAATTCATGTGGACCTTAAATATATGGCCACCCCAAAACATGTGCAAGTCACATGGGTGGAACACTTTGATCATGTATACCCATGCCCTATTATGCAATATTGGTCCATGTGTGTGTGTGTGTGTGTATGTGCACACATGTGAACAACCCTAATTAGAAGTGTTTAAATGATGAAGCATGCTTACACACCAAACCCTAGCTGTCACACACAAAGGGGAAACCAACCTAAGAAGTTTCCTAAACCTAAATGCACACTATCTTGACACCATGTGAAGGAGTTACCATCATAACCTTGCACAAAGAAACCCTAGCCATCCCTTTTGAATTGTGTGCAAAAAATAGCCACCACACTTGTGAGGAAATCCTAATCAAAGTTTTCAGAACCGTGGCCCCCTCGCCTCTTGAAAGTCTATATAAATCCCCCTTGTGTACACTTATTCTTCATCCCAAAGCAAAGAGTCGACACTTCCTTCTTTGCTTGTTCTAACCTTCTTCTTGGCAACCCTTGTGTTCTTGAGTGATCTTGAGGTATTCTTATGTGTTTAAGTGTTTGATTGAGTGTTCTTGAGTTATCTTTGAAGTGCTAGACATTGGAGTAAGAAACCTCTACCGGATTTCCATCAAACTTGCAATTAAGGTAGAAGTAATTTCTAAAACCTCATCTTTTCTTCTTTAGATTAATACCATGTTCATTGCGTGTTTGATTTTCAGAAATCATTCATGTTTCAATTTCAGAAATTTAATTTATGATTTCAATTTCAGTTTGGTACATGAGCACGTTTTAAGCATTCATGAATCTATGCCATGCCTAGTACCGTGTTTAGGTTTATTTCAATGAATGATGCATGTTTTTGGATGATTTATGCTTTGATTTTAGATTGTTTATATTTTGAAATTTATTTTGCTATTTTATGATTCTTGAATATGAGATTAATTATGAGATGATGATGATTAATAACCATGTACCATCATAATGAACATGTAGGTTACCATGAATGTTCTTTACATGTGATTAGTTCACATGGGCGATGTCCCAAAATACTTGGAATATGGGTTAGGCCTTAAGTCGAATGAAATTGGCTAAGAAAAGCATTTTTCACTCTAAGGAGGTATTTTCTTAAGAACATTAAGGGCCTTGCAAAACCTTTTGGTCTAAGTCACAACTATGGACAAAATGTTCCTTGCAACACCTAATGTATGCAAGTGTATGAATTATGGACATGTTTTTAGTTTAAATTAAAAAATTGGTTGTTTGAAAAGGATCTACTGGGCTATGTGCTCACCCTTCCTCTCTTATTTTTTGAAAAATTTAACATGTACGAAAACGTTGAAAATAGTGATAGTTTCTTTTTTTTAGAAAGTTTCTGTATTTGAATGTAAGGGCATGTAGCCCAAGTTTTGAATATTCTGCAGTAATAGTTTCTTTTTAAGATTGAGTTATGGACTCCACTTTCTTTAAATTAATAAAGTTTATAAATTTCTTTTATCTCTTGTGTTATTGCCTTATTTGATTTGATTCCTAAAATTAAGTTAAGTACTCTTGAATTACATTAAGGTATAAGATAATTGAAATAGAATGTTAAGTGTAAGTCACTTGTAAAGTAATACTGGCCTAATCTGCCTATATGATTAAGTCCACTATCAAAATAGTGGTTATGTCCAAAACAAAGAGAAAACACGGAGATTGGGGTGTACAAGAGTGGTATCATAACCAAGGCTTTAATGCTTTGGGCTAAAAATAGAAAGTCAAGCCTAAACTTGTGTTGTTGGGCTAGAATTAGAAAGCTAGCTTATACCTACGGTGGTATTAGACTTAGGAAATATAACTTAATTAGGTATGACTTACTGAACTTAGAATGCCCTACCTTCTATTTTGAAAACTGAAAAATGTTTTAGAAAGTGTTTTCAAGAAAGAAACATATGTTTTGAAATATTTTGTTTAGATACAAAGACTGCAAATTGAGCTGATAACGGATAAGCCTTATCCTGAGTAAAGCTAAACACTGAAAAGGAGGTGGGTTATCTAGCCATAGAGAATGTGGTTCCTAAATGGACTCTGGTCTTGCTGCCCGATCTAGAGGTTGTCCCACCAGCTTATATGAGTGGTTTGAGTTGAAGAACACCCTTACTTTCTATAAAAAAAACAATCAGAAGATGGAAAATTCGGGCAAGAAATTGAATGGAAGTCGAAAAAGATGTCAAAAACGGTGTCTTGACTAGATAGAAGGTTGTGAGTCAACCAGATTGAAACAACTAGATAGGGAAGAGACCTTAGGTAAAAACATGGATGAAGCCAAGGGTGGCACAGTGGATCAAATGCATAAAACTTCAGGACATAGGTTAAAAATTGAAAATGTGTGAGAACAAAACACTTGTGTCAGGACATGAGACCCCAAAGATTTTATATCTCTAGTTTCTATGTAGTACGGGATGCATAGGAATTCAGAGTTATGGAGGAAGCCTAGACTCAAAGAATGATGGACCATGGTTGGTGAATAATTGATAACTTTGGAAGAACTTGTTTCTCTATGCTTGGCTGAAATGGGACGGTCAAGTATAGTGAGCTCGAGAAACCTTAGTTATTAAGACATTTGCGAAATTGTTTAGGTGTGGCAATATAACACCCTGAAAACTCTATTCTTGATGAAATAAAATCTAATGTCTATTCAATGAAATTTGGGTGCAAAATGAAATCGGGTTCATTTCAAGGCTAAATTTGATAGGTTCCAAAATTCTCATTTAGTAACCCTTAGGGACTCAAAACAACTTAAAATGAGGTAAGGTGATATGAACCAACCAATTGGACAACATATCCAAAAATCAGGACAATTGGTCAAGATTAGGGTTTCATTTGCCAAACACCTTTTAGGGGAGTCCAAATTAGGAAAGAACTAAGAATAGGGGTACTTTGGAAAATCAAAATGACCCGAAATGAAATGGGATGACATGAACTAACAAAATAGATGACATCCAAAAATCAGGACAATTGGCCAAAATTAGGATTTTCATTTGTCTAGTGGCTTCAGTGGGTTCTAAATAAAGAAAGTATGTGAAAGGAAAATTACTTTGGGCCAAACTATACCTTAAATTTGTCATTAAATTCATGTGATTCCAAAACTATAGGTTAAAAATCATAATTTCTTGTAAATAAGGATATATTGATTTTTATTTCATTTTTGTGAACCCATAATTGCATGACCACCCGTAAGCATGTGCAAGTCACATGAGTGGAACACCATGATGATGTACACCTTCACCCTACCCAGTTATATGAGACGTAATGCATTGTTTGGAAACCATGTAGAGTGGTTCCATGCCTATTTGTGATGATTTGATGATTTAAAGAGATATAGAAAAGTTTTCTATATGCATGAGAACACAAAAGAAAGAAAATAGAAAGTTTCCATGAGCTCAATTAAGAATGGTATCTCATTTTGATTTAAGAGCCTAGATTGAAAGTTTGGAACCATGATCATGTGTCCATCAAATTTAGATCATGTACACACTAATCAACCAAGCTGAACATCCAAGGAAGGAATAAGAAAGTTTTCATGTACTATACATACATGGCACACAAGTAAATGAACTCAATTAGCAAGTTGCCTATGTGTAACACTTAAAAGAATAAAGGAAACAAAATTAGCAAGTGATCACATTTTCAAAATCGTGTGCATAAGAGAAAATTGGAAAGTTTTCTATTCAAATACACACTCACAAAGAGAAGGAAAGATTCCTTGCTCACAAGATCTCACCAAATTAGAAACTCCCATTTATGTCCCCTCATGATGCCAAAAGGAGGAAAAATCCAAGATATGCTCACATGTACACTTACTAAACTAGATATGTTCACAAAATTCTTCAAAAAGGATGTCCTAACTGATATAGGAACCATTCCAAATCTGATTTTATGATCACACTTAAATAAGAAAGCACATAAATGTTCACACATGAATAGAAAGCCTTAGTGGTCCCAATTTCCAAACCATAGCACACTTGCCCTATTATATGCAAGCCATCCCTTGTGTGTTTGGAAACTTTTCTAAACTTTGTGAGCTGCCCAAGGTTGCCGAAGACATCCCCTTATGCTCACTAAAAATCTATATAAACCCCTTAGAGGCTATCATTCCTCTCATCCCAAGAACAAGAGTTGAAATTTCCTTTTATTCTCTCTAAAGCCTTCTTCTTGACATCTCTTCTCACTTCTCTTTTCTTTTGTGCTCCTAAGTGAGAAGCTTCAATTTTAGTATTATAGTGAGTTGATTTGAGTGATTTTTGTTGGTGTTTGGAAGTGCTTGGACATTGGGAACCTTTGTTGAATTTTTGGGAGAACACATCATAAGGTGGAGGGAATTTCTGAAACACTATCTTCATATTTTGAATTCCTAGCATGCTCATGCATGTTTAGTTTAGATTTCAGCATGTTTAATATCAGTTATCAACATGTTTAATCATGTTTTATTTTCAGTTTAGCATGTTGTTATATTCTAATCACTCATGAGAGCATGCCATGTTTAGAACCCATGTTTAGGATTTATTAAAGTTTCAAGCATACCATATGTTGTTTCAATGCTTTTTTGGTTGTTTAAAATATTGAGATTTATAATTTGAATTTCTTTTCATGATTATGTGATTTTAAACATGAGAAAGTAAAGATAAGAACCACGACCTGTCATAGTGACCTGTATGGGTGCTATGGGTGTTCTTAACACATGCTTAGAGTGTGGGGTTGCAAAGTGCAACTAGGGGATACTCGGTTTGTGGCATTCAATGAAAAGTAACAAAAAATGTATTTCCATCCTAAATAGGGATATCTAAATTAAGAACATTAGGAGAGTAAAACCCCTTTCAGTGATAACGTCAACTTAAACCAATTTGATGTATGAATCACTTAATGTTTGAAAGTGTGTGAATTTGGATGTGTTAGAAATTTGAAATAATCAACTAGTTATTTGAGGGATGATCCACTAGGTTATGTGCTCACCCCTCTCTTTTTAAAATTTTTAAGAAATTGAATTTGGATATGTACTCTCTTTCAAGTTCTAGCTATTTGAATTAAAACATGTAATTGTTTACTTATTTGAGTAAAGAAGAGTTTAAAGTATGTACTCTTTTATTTTATTAAGTAAATAAAGAGTGAATATTTCTTTTATCTCTATTGTAATAGTTTTATTAAATTTGAAGTTAAATAATTGGGTTTGTGCTCATTGAAAAATGATAAGACTTGAGATAATAGAAAGTAATGTAAGTTGTACTACAAGAAATGACACCTACAACAACATGCAATGTTCGTTGTTATACCCATACAACAATGTTTATGGTGATGTTGTCGATTAGGGTGTTGTTAAACGACTGACTATTTTTAACAACGGTCACAAGCCTGTTGTTGTAAAGCAATGTGTATAGGTCTAACAGTGAGGTTATAACAATCCTCCCCCACCGAAGCATGTGACGCTCCCGTTGCGCCTTCGTCATGGAATCTCTTGGTGTGGTCTTCAAACTGCCATAGCGTCTTAGCGTGCTCCCAGCTTGCCTCACTCTCTGGTAGGTTCTTCCACTTCACTAAGTATTTTGTGTATGGGGCCTCATCGCGATCTGCAATGATGTCCAATTGCTAAATGTTTCAATCTTTTAACACATATTTGACAATGATTACTATGCCTATTGTTGTAGAGATGTTATAATAACAGACGCTCGTTGTGGAAACCCTAACCTTTAACAACGGTCATGTGCCTATTGTTATAATGCATTGTGTATCGTTCTAAAGCTGAGGTTACAACAACGTTTGCATGTTGTTAAATGCTTTGATCTTTTAACACACATTCGACAATGATCATAATGCCTGTTGTTATAGACGTGTTATAACAACAGGCAAATGTTGTGGAAAGCCCTACCCTTTTAACCTTTCAACAACGGTCAGGTGGTTGTTGTATATCTATTACTTAACAACATGCATGTGCTCATTGTGAAAGCTGCAGTATTTCAACAACAATCATCTGCACGTTGTTATATCATGTATCTAACAACGAAAACTAAACATTGTCATATGTGTCAATTTTTTTTAATCATAAAAATATTTTCCTACAATATATGTTGCATATATTTACCTGTATCTGTAAATTCATAATATAAAATAAACATTATTAAACATTTTTCATATTATTTCAAATGCCTCATTTAGTATATAAAATCCATCAAACATATATAAGATCCATCAAACATATATACAATCCATCAAACATATATATATACAATCCATAAAAAGTGTAATTATTATTTATAATAGTCTTGTGTACTTCTTTGGCCAAGTAATTATACTTCAAACAGCATCACTCAAGTAATGAATTTCTGATGTCGGTCTATATAAATTAGCATCTTCATTCACTACCTTTACAACCCAAACTCTCCAATAATCAAAGCCTAGTGGGAGGCCATAAACTTTAGCCTTAGGATCTGTAGAAGAAATCTTTCCTACTGCTACAACTTCTTCGTCTTTTTCATTTTCAGGAAGCCAGTTCAATAATTCGCATCTAGCATTCTCAGGAGGCAATTTTTCTTGGGTGGGCTTGCCACCCTGTTGTGACTATATAATACATAAACAAATTAAAGATAATATAAACATTATAAGAATAAAAGTTTGTAATCAAAGTTGGGTTCAAAATATAGTTTACTTGTGGTGTTTGAGCTTTCGAATGTATCATATTCACGTCTCTTCCACTTAGGCTTTGAAGCTGTTAAACCATATCATAAAATATATTTCACTATATAAATTTAAGTAATAAATTAAATTGCAAAGAAAATTTTAAGCATAGTTGTCACCTGTTGAGATTGCATTAAGAGCATGACAGTCAATGCTTCAACTCTTTCCTCAAGTGTATCCATTTTCTTTGATTTTTCTTCAAGAGTATTTATCCTTTCTGCTTGATCTTGAATTATATTCTCCACGACCTTTACTTTTCCATTACTTTGAATTTGAGCATCAACCTTTGAAGATGTTGTCCCAAATCCAAGACCTCAAACTCACCCACGACGCTCAAGTCCCAATACTTTAGTAATGACATCCTCTCTTAAGTTAACTCTCTCGACTGAATTGGTGGTAGATTGACTAATATCATTAATCTTTTCCTGCATTCACATAAAAACAAGTAAATTAACTTGATAACTTTCTATTGTTATATAATTTCAATATATATAACTATATATCATTTGCTTTAATGATTTACTTACAATTGCTTCTTGAATTGCTTCATTTAAAGGTTCACCATTCTTTTTCAAATGACCCTTTGTCCATATATCTACTCTTGCAACTGAATCTGAGTTTTCATTGACCTCCTTCTAAAATATGAAAAATAGTAACATTTACAACATATATGCTTATGTAAAAATACAAAGAAGAAAAATAAAATGAAGTACGTGCCAAGACCATTACCAATTCATGCTCCAAATGAACATAACCTTTCCTACTCATTGTGTGCAATAGTTTTTGACCATTCCTCATTTCACTAAACTTTTTACTTGTTGCCTAATAAAATGAATATATTAATAATAATGAAAAAGAATAGATGGTTCAAATTTAAAGTATATATATAAGAAACACACAACAAACCTGAAACTCTTTGGATAATCTTTCTTCAACAAAAATATTCCACTTTTTAAGAGACATCACATTGCTAAGCTTAAGATATTTGTCTACAAAGTTTCTATCTTTTTTTTCATTGCTTTTCTAATTGTTGTAGAAACTTTGGACTTATATTGCCTCCAGTTGTATCCCATCTTTTGCAATATCATAACCTTATTAGACTTGTCAACTACAAATCTTGTCTAATATGCACGAAAAAAGGATAAATTAAAGAATTTCTGCAAATAAAGTATTAGAATCTCTTAAGAATAAATAATTCAATTATACACATATCTCAATTAACCTCCAAAGTTGTTCTTTAATTTTTGGAGCCACATGATGTCAATCTTTAATTACTACATGTACGTGCTCTCGCATAATTACACCAATGTAAGATGATAGCTTCACAGAATTAGTTGACACTTGCTGCCCTCTTTCATTGAACTCAACTTCCATTCTAGGAGCATGTTCCCAAACCAAACCCATCCTATTGGGTCCACGCTTCTTTGTTGTTGTGTATCAGTCTCTGTTGCTTTTGTACTACTTTCTGTTTTAGGTGATGATCTTGGTGAGTTAGAGTCCTCATTAGACAGTCTAGCACCTTCATTCTCAGAATGATTCATTGCAGCCAATATCGCTGTCTATTGCTTCTTAGCTCTCTTCTTAGCTTGTTTAGAGGACTTGAAAAAACTGCATTCATATATATAGAATTATTTGTCTTATAATATTCACATAAACTTGACCAAAAATGCATCATTTTGAATATCACTAAAAATAAAATACTTGCTTCACCAGCTTCTAGTCTTCTTTTTGTCATAGTGGCTATAGAAGATATAATATGCATGTTGATACAAAATGCAAAGGAATTAACTAATTACTTTAGATGCAATAAATAATTATCACATAATTAAAAAATAGGATTTAATACGCAATCCAAGCATATAAACTCAGACAGAAATTCAAGAACAACAACAAAAACAACCAAAAAAGAAAAAAATAATAATAACAGAAGAATAACAAAAGTTACCAAACCCACAAAGAAGACCAACTGTTACAAGCAAAGATTTCGTTCCCAAATGCAGAAGCAAATATTTCATTCCTAACTACCCAAAGAAGAAAAAGAACAACAAATGAAGATTAACAAAAGAAATACAAACAAAGAAGATCAATGAGTTGAAATGCACAAAGAAGAAAACCAACCGTTACAAGCAGAGATTTCGTTTCCAAATGCAGAAGCAGATATTTTGTTCCCAATTACCCAAAGAAGAACAACAACAACAAATGAAGATTAATAGAAGAAAGACAAACAAAGAAGTTCGATGAACTAAAATACACAAAAAAGAAGATCAACCGTTACAAGTAGAGATTTTGTTCCCAAATGTAGAAGCAGATATTTCGTTCCCAAATACCCAAAGAAGAACAACAAGAAGATTAACAGAAGAAAAATGAGAAGTGAAAATTGAAGAACTTAAACGCACAAAGAAAACGATCGAACAACAATGACTCTGAGGAAGATGAGTATTCCCACGTGATTTTTTTAAGGGGGGGAACTAGTTTCTTTTTCTTTTTATATTTTTCGTATTATGTGAAAATAATATATAAATAATGCGAGTATAACAATTGTTCGGTTGTTGACACAAAAATGAGGGGTTAAATGTGAATAATGCAGGGATAACATGTGAATAAAATGCGGTATAACGTATGCATAACATATGAATAATTATGAAATAATGCAAGTAATGGTAGAGGTATAACATACCAAGCAATGGTTAATATGTCAATAATGGTATAATGCAAGAATAATAACTTAATAATACAAGTATAAAATTGTTCAGTTGTTTTGGTAAAAAATGCGGGGATAACATGCGAATAATGTAGGGATAACATGTGAATAAAATTCGGTATAAAGTACGTATAACATATGAATAATCATGAAATAATGCGAGTAATGATATAATACAAGAATAATATATGAATAATGCGAGTATAAAAATTGTTCGATTGTTGATATAAAAATGCGGTATAATATATGCCTAACATATGAATAATTATGGAATGATGTCAGTAATGGTAGAGGTATAAGATACCAAACAACTGATGATGCATCAATAATGGTATAATGCAAGAATAATAATTGAATAATACAGGTGTAAAATTATTCAGTTGTTTTGTTAAAAAATGCGGGGATAACATGTGAATAAAATTCGGTATAAAGTTTGTATAACATATGAATAATCATGAAATAATGGGAGTAATGGTATAATGCAAGAATAATATTTGAATAATGCAAGTATAAAAATTGTTCGATTGTTGATATAAAAATGCGGTATAATGTATGCATAACATATGAATAATTATGGAATAATGCCAGTAATGGTAGAGGTAGAACATACCAAGCAACGAATAATGCGTCAATAATGGTATAATGCAAGAATAATAATTGAATAATATAGGTATAAAATTGTTCGGTTGTTTTGGTAAAAAATGTGGGGATAACATGTGAATAATGCAAGGATAACATGTGAATAAAATTCGGTCTAACGTATGTATAACATATGAATGATCAATAAATAATGTGAACAATGGTAGAATGTTGGTATAAAATAGCAAGCGATGGATAATGCACGAATAATGGTATAATGCAACTCATGATTAACCATAATAATAATATATGGTTGTTTATTAGTATTATTATTAATGCATTAATAGTTAGTGAAATTATGTAAGAATTTCACATTTTAAACGTATTTTATCATATTTTATTAAAATAAATGCAAAGATTTTTTTTTTTGTAATAATGCCAAATAATCTTGTTTTGTTAAACTTTCTCAAATAATAATTGAAAATAAGTAAAATAATATAAGAACATTCTTTAAATACATGTAATATATTTATCTATGCTATATATAATAGAAACTTTTTATATTAAAGCGAACTTAGACTTAAATTTAATTTTTTAACTGTAGTCCATTTATTTATTAAAAATTTAGCTTTGTCATTAAAAATTAATAATTTAGTACTTTTACTTCATATAGCAAATACATACATATATTTGCTATTTTATACCAAATATATGAATATCCAAATATACATACATACGTGTGTATATATATATAATGAATACAGTAGAAACAGAGGAACAACAGTTTTATACTTTCATTATTCGATTGTTATTTTAACATTATCCCACTACATATATATAAATAATGTGACATACAAATATCTATATATCTATATATATAATTGTTTATACATGATATACAAATAAAATGGTGTATATATATATATATATATATATATTTATTTATGTAATCAATTATATAAATAATTTTATGAAATTATTCTCACATTATACATCTATTTACACACATTATACATGAATTATTCTTTTGTTATACCCACATTATTCAGTCAAAATTAAAGTACACACACACACACACACATAGATATATATGCACGCATTATTCATTTATCCTCACATTATTCAGATATCGTCCTCACATTATAGCACTATTCACGCATATTTTTCCATTATTGAAATATTATACATATATTATTCTTATGTTATGTAATCACCCTAGGTTTTATAATACATCCACGTCAATATGAATTTTTGAAAATTCTAAATGAATATAAAAATGATTGGAAACTTGTTTTTAATGATCATTGTACGTTATTTAATCAAGATAAAATAAATTAGAACATTCGGATAATTAGAAACATGCCGAAAAAAGCGTTAAAAAATAAGACATCACACTGCCGACCACAGTCCGTGGTGAGAAAAATCCGTGAAGAGTGCAAAAAAAAAAAACACTGTGGACCGTGGTCCTTATAGGAAGACCGAGGTCATCAGTGGAAATATCATCGAAAAGAGAAACTAGGTCACATGGTGACCACGGTCCGTAAAGTGCCGACTGCGGTCCATAAAGTGAAGACCGAGGTCCATGAAGAGAAATCTGTCTGAGGACCGAGGTCCGTCTAACGCCGACCGCGGTCCGTGTGCGAGCTATATAAATCTTTCAAGCTCTGATTTTCTCATTTTGCACTGAAACGACTCAGGATTCAGAGAGGAGCGACAAGGGCGATTTGAAGGTGAGTTTCCTTATTTTCTTTGAGTTTCCTTTAAGATTTAATCTCATACATGAGTAGCTACTAATGGTTAGTGAATCAAAGTGATGAAGATCCATTTATGAACCTTGTGTTGTGGGTTTAATGGCTAGAAACCAAGCCAAACGTGATGAACTGTTGTTTATTCCCTTGTATGTGTGTTTGGACACTAGTATGATGGATTTAGAATTGTTGTGTGGTTATAGAAATGAAGGGATTGATTTCATTGAAACAGAATCTCATTTTAAGGCTTGATCAAGGGGTTTCGATGAATAAACAATGTAAAAAACCATTCCTTAGTTGGTTTATGTGTTTACATGATTGTTGGGTGTCCAATACACTAGATTTAAGTGGTAAACTGGATTAGTAATCATAAGTATGGTGTACACGTGTGAAATCCCATTATTGGGTGAGAAATTGTGTGTAGATTGTGGTCCACACTGTACCGATTGCTGTCAATGGACTTGGATGTTGTTTTGGAGTGTTTTGGGTACACTCTAAAGCATTGATTGATAACAGACCCTTAGGGTCGGGTTAGATGTGTATTAAAGGCCCAAAATAATGTATCATTACCATCTAATGATGCAGATTGACGATATTGGACTACTGTGCGAGGGGCTATGATCCAGCAGCATTTCGGCGTGTACAGCTGGGCTTGACTACCTCTTCCTCACTCTTTAGTATTATGCGGATGTAGGATACAGAATATGATTCATGTTTAAATTCCTGTACTTAATATCATGCTAGGAATGTATGCTTTGGGTGGATTGATTAACATGATATCCTAATATCTTGTTACTCACTTTCTAGTACTAGGATATTATGATCAGCTTGGTGTTTATTTACTTTCTTTGCTTAGGTTAGCATCTTAAATAAGCATGTTTGTATGCTGTGTGGAATGAAAACTATGATTGTAAAACTAAAGAACATTAAAGGTTTATTAAGAACTCCACGTACCGGGGCGATGGATGGGCATTGGTGGCACATCGCGTTGAGGTTCTCCGGATGTCCCAGGACGTCATCGTGGGTATCCCCAACTAGGCCAAACTGCGAGCGGCCGTATGAGACCCTCGAATTTGGAAACTCATGAGGATTTTTTCCTTTGGTTTCAGTGTCTTCTTAGGTCGTGGTCTTAGAGGTAGACTTCTTTGTTATAAAGATGTTGTGCCTGATTGTGTTCAGGACCACAATTGGGATACCAAGGGTGGTTCACTCTTGCGGTTAATTCCTAATATTAGAGGGTACATTCCTAATATTAGAGTGCAACATATAAACTGACTAAATATTTGAAATGCCCCTAATGATTTGAAACTGTTTGCATGTTTGGTATGCTCGTTTGTATAATGTTATTGACATGTAGGGGAGATCCACTGGGCTTTCGAGCTCACCCCATTTTTATTTTATAGGTACTCATGAGCCCAGCGCTCAGTGAGGATGCAGACCGAAGACTGGAGGATGTATAGTGAGAGAGAGATAGTGATATTTTTTGTTAAACTATCTCTTTGTTTTGTACAGTTTTTACGATGTATATTTTGAATTTGGACCGAAGGGTCATGTATCATATTTTTGTATATGTATTCACAGGACTGTTTTACCATTTGAACACTGATTTTGTTTTGATTGATAAATTGACGATTTTTAGTTATGGTATGCTATACAGTGTTCAATGATTTAGAAACATTTGATCCAAAAAGTGCTTCCGCTACTATTATCTTGATTTCCAATATAAATATGATTTTGAACATCCGGTGAATTTGATTTGAAATTAATTGCTTAGTAAAGCACGAATAAAATGATTATTTGAAATTAAGAAATGATTTAAACCTCGTGTATAGAGGTTTGTGGATAGAATGATGATAACTGTCGCATGCCCGATGATAGGGCCTCAGATTGACAGACACGACGTCCGGTCCGGGGGTTAGGCTGTGACATGTTATACCCGTATTATTAATTCATAATTATCGTACATATTATATATATATATATATATATGAATGTATGTATATATGTGATCACCCTAGGTCTTATAATGTATACACGTCGACATGAATTTTAAAAATTCAAAATAAATATAAAAATGAGTGGAAACTTGTTTTTAATTATCATTATATGATATTT